>CAUYRB010070999.1:0-32607 GCA_963574695.1 Propithecus perrieri
TTTCCATTCTTGTGATACTTCACTTAGTAGAATGAGTTCCAGCTCTATCCAGGATAATACAAGAGGAGTTATGTCATCATTGTTTTTGTGGCTGAGTAGAACTCCATGGTAAACATACACCACATTTTATTAATCCACTCAGCGAAATCATTATTTTTTTATTTTATTTTTCCCCTCCCCTTCAAATCAGCACGCACATAAGGAAGTCTGTGTCAAAGAAAGTAGGAATGGGACGTAGTGAACCTGAATGATGTTTTCAAAGGCTCCATGGTACCTTTAGAATATTGAGTGAAAAGTCTCCAAACACAAAGGGATGCTAATTAAGACAGCCACAGTTGGCGGGATTTTGTCAAACTGCCCAGTGACAGAACTGTTATTTTGCTTCCTACCCTGTGGTAATACTTTCTAGAAACCTGTCTTGTGTTTTTCCCGGAATTAAAGCTGTCTGTAGCTCCTTGGCAAGCTGACATGGGACATTCACTGGAGTACTTCTTTCTCGGAACCTGTTTCAAAATTAGCGCCCTGTAACAGTCACGAATATTCCATGTCAACTTTCTCCATGCCTGGTGTACATTCTGTCCAATCTCTTTTACACTAAGATGTAAGAACTGTTCAAGAAATCATAACCCATAAATTTATATAAATACAGAACAATCAAACCCGTAGAAATTACATCACACATATTGGCCTTTGAAAGGAATTCTGTACATCAACGTTTTATAACTCCCCGAAAACGCACTCCACTGGTTTCCTTGTCTCTGATGTGATGAGATGATTCAAATTCTTTTCATCTTTTATTGTCTCCGTGTTCTTAAGGTTGAAGGGAAAATGATTCCTAATATGCCATAAACATCAAAAGTAATGCCCATATATTTTATAGCTTTCATCTAGACATTTGTTAATTCAGATTTTATGGTTTAAGTTTTAGGAAAATTTTGAATTAGCAATGATTCGAGTATACTACTTTTATCAGACTGCTCATGAGGAACCACTTAGGAAATTTCTTGGCATTCTCATCATCTGTCAGGTACAAATGAGAACAGAAACATTGGCGAGGGCTGCAGGGACACTCGATCTCCATAAATGAGCGAACGTAGCAAGTTGTACTTGCTTCAGACTATTTAGCAAATGTTGTAATGCAAATTGGTTTTTCAGCAAAGGCAGAAAAGGACATGCTTTGCTCTTAAAATACTGTAAAAATCTATTATCCAAAGAATGGAAGAAGGTAGTGGTTTGTAGGATAGACAACACCATTATTGGCCAGCTTATTGTGACATGTATGTAAATAAGCATTTCTTTCTTTTTTTTTTTTTTAACATGAAGCAACTTTCAGTTGCTCACAGGAGCAATCCCCTGAAGTATAAGATCAGCCTCCTTCACATGTAAAGGTGATTTTGACAATGAAATTAAAGATATACATGCTAGTTTCCATTGAGGCTACTGGACTTGGATACAAGATCAAGTTTGTAATATCGATATGTCAGTATATTGATTGCTTGTGGCTTAAGCAATCAATTCCATCAGTGCAATAATATCAAGAATCTATATAGACTATTAAAAAACAGATTGGGCCCAGCATGATGGTTCATGCCTGTAACCCCAGCACTCTGGGAGGCCAAGGTGGGAGGATTTCTTGAGCCCAGCAGTTTGAGACCAGCCTGAGCAAAAGCGAGACCCCATCTCTTCTAAAAATAGAAAAATTAACTGGATGTTGTGGTGTGCAACTGTAGTCCCAGCTACTTGGGAGACTGAAGCAGGAGGATCACTTGAGCCCAGGAGTCTGAGGTTGCAGTGAGCTACGGTGACACCACTGGACTCTACCTGGGTGACAGAGCAAGACTCTGTCTCAAAATAAATAAATAAAATATATAAAAAATAGATCTATCCACAGTAATCAGGAAAGTGATAAGGAAAACATTGGCGATGAAAAGAAGGTACAAGGAATAGATCCCGTAAGGAAGGAAGTAGAGAACTAGAAGGGATGGGCAGAGAGGGAAGGTGGGAAGGTGAAGGTCCCCCTAGAAGATGGGTCTGACCCAGAGGAGTGTGCTCCTTGCCTTTGAAGATCCCTCTCCTGAGATGATAATGGGATAGGGCAACGTCCTCCTCTCGGCAGCACCAGGCTGAAATGGGGGAGAGAAAGAGAGATGGTGAGGTGGGAGGGTTCAGGATGGGTGGTTTTTGAAATGTTGGGCACCACGTACACGCCCCTGTGATGGGGCTGTCTCTGCAACCCGGTCCGGGTTACAACACTGCCCACCTCCAGCAGCCAGATGGTCGGCGTGACCCTCCCTGGCCACCCCCACTGTGGCCGCCCAGCCAGGTTCGTTTGCCCACTGCCCAAGCAGCAGCCAGCACGCTGAGCCAGCAGGGTTCACGGCAGAGGAGGGGTTTATCCCGCAGAGCGCTAAGCAGGGGCACGGGAGAAATTTCTCAAATCTGCCTCTCCGAGGACTTGAAATGCAAGGTTTTTAAGAGCAATTTGGCAGGTAAGGGATTAGGCAATTAGGTTTGTTAATTGGGGCAAAATTATAGAGATGTAGGAATCACCTTGTGTTGTCCCAGTCCTGGGGGTCGCAATGCCAGGTGAATCGGTTTCTTGGTCTGGGCTGCAGGTCTGGGTGGGTCAGTCAGTCCACTGGAATGCGGGGCTTGGGAGATATCTTAAAACTACCTTTAGGTTTCAAAAAGGTGATGTTATTTATGTAGAAAGTTAAGAATCTTTATGGACACCAGCTATGGGGAGAAATTTAGAATCTTCATGGCCACCAGCTGTGTGGCTCCTGAGTGGCCATTGTAGAGAAACAAACAGGGGGACAGTTACTAATTATTATCATTATTTTTAGCTAGGCCCTCACCACAATTCTCACCTTGCACCCTGTTATTGTGTGCAGGGTGGTTCCAACATGCTACTTACACTTTTAAACATGAGTGAGACCCTCCGCACAAGCCCCCAGATATGCACTTTCCTTCCAACTCACCTTCCACCATAAAAATTAGCATTATATTGTGCTTTGCAATTTACAAAAGCACCTTATCCCCACTTATATTCCATTTAGAGAAGTTAAAATTTAGACCAGCAGTGTTCTTTAAACAGAATTACCCAAGGGAATAAAGCAACATCAAATCCACAGGGGGCAAAAACGTGACAATGTTCCTCATTTATTTCCACATCTTTTTTTTGTGGGGGCGGGGGCGTGGAGATAATTTAATTGTATAATACGTAATCAATGTAATGTATGATATATTGCATATGTAAGTGTATGTGTATAATGTAATCTTGTAAAAGGATAGTGTATAAGATAAATGAAAGAGTTTATAAAATGACAACCAGCAAATATAATTATTTACATGCAATGGGAATTAAAGTGAGCCCACGCTGGTCAGTTAATGAGCTTGACTATACAAATTTGATGTTGTGTAGGAGCCGCTAACATCAGCTTTTAGAATGTAACAAATTTTATTCTTACCAGATTGTAAGGGATATGCACCATTTTGATTTTTCATGTAATATATATATATATATATATATATACACACACACATATACACACATATTTTTTTAAATAATTAGATCTAACTGAATATTAAGTGGATTGGGCTGAATTTTGAAATGCACTTTTAAATCCATTACAAGGCTATTTCACAGGAAAGCCTTGTTAATTTGCACAAACCAGATTGGGGATGTCATTCAGAATATGACTGGGTTGTGGCTGAAGTCATTGGCCTGGAGGTCAGATTCATCCTCAGCTCAAATCCTGGTTCTTCCATTTTTAAGCTGTGTGACTCTGAGGAAGTCACTTAACTTCTCTGTTCAATCAAGTCACTCATGTGTTTCCTGGAAATTGCTACTTGCCTCCATGTGGCTTAAAATCTCTATTTCCAGCTCAATCCAGGTTAATATTAATACAACAAGTGTTAGTTCACCATTGTTTTTTGTGGCTGAGTAGAGCTCCATGGCATACATATGCCACATTTCGTTAATCCACTCATGGATTCATGGGCACTTGGGTTGTTTCCACATCTGTGCAATTGTGAATTGTGCTGCTATAAACATTCTAGTGGAGATGTGTTTTTTTATAGAATATCTTTTATTCCTTCGGGTAGATGCCCAGAAGTGGGATTGCTGGATCAAATGGTAATTCTACTTGTAGTTCTTTGAGGTATCTCCATATTACTTTCCACAGAGGTTGCACTAGTTTGCAGTCCCACCAGCAGTGTATAGTGTTCCTATCTCTCCACATCCACACCAGCATTTGTTGTTTTGGGACTTTTTGATAAAAGCCATTTTCACCACAGTTAAGTGATATCTCATTGTGATTTTGATTTGCATTTCCCTGATGATTAGAGATGTTGAGCATTTTTTCATAAAGTTCTTGGCCATTGGTCTGTCTTCTTTTGAAAAGTTACTGTTTATGTCTTTTGTCCACTTTTTAATGGGGTTATTTGAGATAGAATCTAGTGGAGATCTTCAAGGAGGGTAAGAACTAGACCTGTGACCAGAAGTCAGCCTTCCTGATTACAACATGGCACTCATGAATTAAATTCTTATTTTCTGGCTGTGAAATGAAAAAAAGACATTAGTAAGCATCCATTTTAGGATCCACGCATGCAACCCATTGACATAACCTTCCAATCCTGACATTTAACCCCTTGGAGAACATGCCAATGCCTTCAAAACAAGTCCCACAAACACCAAGCGTCGTATTGGTTAGAGTTTCAAGTCAGTACCCGATATCCATCATGTTGCTTGAGGTTCAGCCACATATAACAAATGAAACTTTCTACTTGGTGGGTGCCTTAACCCTACTCAGACATTAACCACTGCTGCTCACCTGGGAGATCAATGCATCAGCAGATTGTGTGTTACACGATCTCTTCCGGTTTTCAGCACATTCCACCAACCAGCAGGCTTTTGCTTCCACACTTTCGGAATGGCTGGATACGCACCCATCAGATTGAGTTATTTGTAAGTCAGGTTAGCTGGTTTCGTTCCACAATGGCTCAGAATGGGGCAGCTGGCAGGATGCAGTAATCGTGGCAGCCAATGTTTTTGAGAACTCCTGGGTACCAGGCATCCTGCCATACTCTCTGCTTGCATGACCTCATTGCAACCTCACCAGATGCAAGCCGATATTATTTACAGATAAGGAAAGGGAGGCATCAAGATTATCAACTCACCTACCCTACATCAGTAAGATCACAGACTTCTTTATCCTGGAGAAAACTGGGAATAAAAAATCTAAAACCATTTGTAAAATACTGAGAAGGGAAGTTTCAGATGCCTTGTTGGTTCCTGGTCAACATGCATTGAACCTCCAAATTCTTCTCCCTACCCCAATTATTTAGCAATGTTTCTTGAAATGTAATATTTTTGAGAATAGATACTCAATGTGTGAAATACTCATTCGATCCAGGGTTACAAAGTGTTCCAGACAAGGACTTTAAAGGTCTGAATTTGCATTTCCAAACAATTTCCCGGGATGAGACCACAAGAAGGAGAATTTAATCCATAGTTAGTGATCTCTTTAATGCAACTGATGATGTTTTAACTGAACAAAATTGATTTTCAGAGCACCTCTCCCTCAGATGCAATGGTAAATGAATTTTATTATCGCCGGGCTTTGTTTGTAGCTGTTAAAAGCTAAACGCAATTAAAACCAAGATGCATCAAAAGCTGCAACCTAAATCCAGACCTAGCGAGTTCCAGCATTAAATAGATGCTCTCTGACACCCAGTCTGCTCCTGGGAGCGAAGGCATCAACAGAATAACGCACTTGTAATCCTGAAACATTATTTATTGGGGAGGGTAATATCAGTTCACCAAGATTTAGGAGACCCAGCAAAGGGAATCCTGGTCATTTAAATGAAAATTTTTCCCAGTGATTTATTCAAGGCTTGTGTACCACAACTGCTCTAATATTTCCAAGCTTAAGGTCTTAAGAAACAAAACAAGTCATCAGTTTTTATTTTATATTCTTCCAGCTGGTTGGTAAGAGACCAAACAGTGGTAATTGTAGAGGTCTTTGTTTTGTGGCCAGCTAGCTTACGGGGCTAATATTCCCCCAAAATGGACTTGCAGTGGGTGATTCTATCTTAGGTGATTATGCTATATATTAGGTCATTAAATATAAGATGTCCGATTTTGAATCAAAACTGTAGTTCATTATATCTCAAACAAGAAGCAGTACCATTAATCAAAGTCTGCGCCTAAACTATTGACACAGTTTTGCCATCTTAGTGGTAGTTTGTTTGTGCCAGCAGCGAAGAAGCCTGGAGAGTGAGTGGCGATGAAATCTCGAAAGGTGTTTTCCACAGCTTGTGAAAATGGAATATTTTTCCTTGCAAGAAGTGGTCCAAAGCCTGGAAGAAGTGGTAGTCAGTAGGTGCAAGGTCTGGTGAACATGGTGGATGACAGGGAGTTTCCAAGTCCAGCCTCTGCAGTTTGAGCAGATTTGTTTATGTGACATGTGGCCGAGCATTGTCTTGCAAGAGCATTGGCCTGTCTCTGTTGACCAATTTTGGCTGCTTAATCACAAGCATCTTCATCATTTCATCCAGTTGGTTTCAGTAGCATCCACTGTAATCGACTGACCACGTTTCGTGAAGCCACAGTGGATAATAACAGCACTGGACCATCAAACAGACAAGATTAGCTTTTTTTTTTTTTTTGGATGAATACTCGGTTTGGGACTGTGTTTTGACTCTTAGTCATTATCCAACCATTATGCTGAATGTCTGTGATGTCAAAAAGAATCCATTTTTCATCACACCTCACAATACAGTGTAGAAATGGTTCACCTTTATGTCATGACAGCAAAGAAAGGCAAGCTTTGAGATGATTTCTGTCCTGATGCTTGTTTAATTCTTGAAGAACCCATCTATCCAGCTTTACCTTGCCCATTTGTGTCAAATGGCCCAATATTGCTGGAATTATGGTGTCAAACCTTGCTGCTAATTCACACATAGGTTGAGATGGATTCACTTCCACTACAGCTTTCAGCTCATCATTATCCACCCTGGTCTCAGGTCACCCACGTGGCTCGTTTTCAAGATTAAAATCACCAGAGCAGAACTTCTCAAACCATCAACATACTGTGCATTCATTAGCCACATCCTTCCCACTTTATGGATACTTCCAGCTGTCTGTGCTGCATTGGTTCCATGACACAATTCATATTGGAAAAGAACACAAATTGTTGACTTACCCATGGTTTCACAAAAATTGCTCTAAAAAAAAATTGAAAGATAATCACAAGCTAAACCATGTGTTTGAAAGATGGAGGATGTATCTTCACAATAAAAATAAAACAAGAAGTGTCAAAGTGAAATGTCAGAGATATCAACTGTCAAATTTAGTACTTAAGGAAATCGGACATTTCATGCTTAATAACCTTGTCGGAGTTACAGGGCACAGCTAAAAACTCAAATGACTCTTCCTACATCAGAAAGACAAAGCAAAATAACAAGTCTGACCTTCAATTGATCACTACAGTAAGGTCAAGGATGCTCTGTTCAAAATTAATTCATAATCAATTCATCAATAATTTATAATTGATTATGAACCCCTCCTGGCACATGGAGACTTCATGTTTCAGGCTTTTGGCTGTTGGGTGAAATCATGCATCTGTTTCTCACTAATGAAACATACGCAATCAATTCTATGTGGAATTATTCCGTTTTCCTTCCCTTCCCATATACCCCAAGGAGGACACCTGTTCCCTATTGTCGAGCTACAAAACAGGAATGCCGCCATCTGCATGGGAAATAGCTTCTCCAAAGAGTTGTCAAGATCGCTGCAGGGCTAGAAATAAACCTTTGCCAGCTTAAGGCAGATGGAAGGAGTACAGGATGTTTATCACTGCAGCGTAACTAGTCTATCCTGTTTAATAAAATGCCAATCTGTCAGCATGGTTTTTTTTCAATCAAGTGAAGGATCTTTGCAGAATACAGAAAGAAGAAGGCGTGAAGGGAACCCAAGGTGAAATAGAGCAAGGAACATCACGATGGAATACGCCATCAAAGGCAGAAGTAAGGGCAGCCGTGAAACCAGGAAAGCAGCAATGCATGGCAAAGCTATGGTAAAAAAAAAAAAATCGATCAAATAAACAAATACCACTGGGCTCAGATCTTAGCAGAGGTGAAGACTCAGTGTGAGAAACTGAAATGAAAATGTGGCAAGTGGTATTCAGCGGGCTTGAATCATTAACACCAAGGGCAGAGTTATTAGTGATGAGAAAGTCGAGAGTATGGGCGTGCGTGTCAGGGTCAGCAGCAAACAAACAAAATGTCCAAAAGAAAAAATCAAGACATAGAAATACCAAGGTGTTAGAAAGACCCAGGAAACTTCTGGAAGCACAGCCCAGCTCCCAGAACAATGGAATCGGAATCTCTGAGGACACAGCTCAAGCTCTGTCATTTCGTAAACTCCCCCAAGTGATACCGACATGCACCGAGGGCTGACACCTCACGGATTTCTAAATCTCCAGTTACTAAGGCAAGGGTAGCATCTGTGAATCCCAGGCTAAAATTGCCAAAGAAGAAGAGGTTGCTTCAATGGCTCCAGCTTGGAGGGGAAGTTGCAGGGCCACATGTGTTGGGAGCTCCAAAAGTGGACATTTTTTGGGAGAGGAGATTCTGGAAGCGGCTACCCCAGGACACTACACCACCTCTACCCCAGGGGACGAGAAGATTAAGGAGAAGAGCAGTTCCTATTGAAGGACCCTGAAGACAAAATGGTGCCCCCTTCTCGAAGAACAGTCAAGCTTTCCACAAAAAGAAGAAAATAAAGAGAACATTCAAAGACTGTTTAGGTTGCTGAAAGATTAGTGCGTACCAGGCGGCAAGTGGAATTTTCCAGAAATTGGAATTTGGGGAGAGGAGTAGGGGTCTCATACAGACTTTGTGGGATGAGATGGTCTTGGACGTCTTAAAGTAATAAAACATATCACAAGATGATTCTTTATGGGCTCACGATGGAAGTTTAGGAAAAAGATACCTGCAACCGCGTCTGGAAAATGACGCCTCACATAATCCTCCCTCCATGCAATAGGCAGACCTTCTCTGAGACCTTCTCAATTTACAATAAACATAAAGTGTAGCAGCCACCAACAAATTACCACTGGAAAACATTCCATCACGTATCTTCAAAATTGGGGGACTCAGAAACTAAAGTCGGTGACTCCTGAGCAAGTCAACGAGAGAAAATAATGGAAATGTAGCATAAGGCTTTGATTCCACAGACATTGACTGAAACGTGAAAAAGAAGAATTACGGGTCTCTGAGGATTTTCCTTTGTTTTGGGAAGATTGTGGCGGTGCCAGCAGATTGTCGAGATGCGTATACCAAAGCGGTATAGAGAAAAGAGAGCTAGAACTGTAAGACAAAAGAATATCGTTATCCTTTTTCATCTTTACGATCAGATATTTGCTTTCATGCTTTTCCTGATTGTAATGTCATTTTGGGGAGATGAAATCCATGCGATTCATTTTCCCTTGGAAATATTTAGAGATGTCTTTATCAACCGTTTAAATTCTCATCCAAGAATTAACTCAGAATTATAGCTCATCCTGTGTGAAACACAAAGCTTAGCCCAAATTAGCAAGGATGTATAGCTGGCACGTTGCTCTTCAATGTCTTACAAACCAACCCCTCAACCTACCATAAACGTTAATAATGAATTGTTCAATCAGAGTAGAAGCATTCTCTATAGAAAAACAATGTTTATGTCTATGGAAGCCCTGATATATATTTTTTATTTAAGCCTATTATGGGGGTACCAATGTTTAGGTTACGTATATTGCCCTTGCCCCACCCTAGTCAGAGCTTCAAGCGTGTCCATCCCCCAGACGGTGCACACCACACCCATTAGGTGTGAATATACCCATTCCCTTTCCCCCTTCCCACCTGCTTGACATCCGACAAATGTTACTACTATATGTGCACAACACTGATACAATTTTAAGCAGTTAACTCGTTGATCCATTGGCGCAAGTGTTGGTCCCATCATCGGCCAGGTGAGAAATACTTTAGGCTTTGCAGACCATACAATTTCAGCCACAACTACTCAATTTTCCTACTGTAGCCAAAATCAGCTATGGATCATGCCTAAACAAACAAGCATCCCTGTGCCAATAAAACGATACACACTAAAGCAGGTGGAACATCAGATTTGCCCTGTGAGTTCTTATTGGATGAGTTCACCAAACCCTCCATTTGAGCTAAACCTATTCCCTGTGCTTGTCAGATGAGCCCAAAATGCCTTGCTTTACAACAGCCTATATGTGAGTATAAAAGCAAATTAATTCAAACACAATCGATTTGAGCTGCGATCCTTTATATTCTGCCCACAGTTGTGGAAGTATTATAGAGCATTTTAGTCACCTATTTATTTATCCATTTCTACTTAAAATATGATAAGATTTTCATTGAAAGATGTTGTGCTAACAGCATTTAGCAAACAGTAGGGACTATTGAAATGAAAGGCAAAAATATGATTGAATAATTTTATTTCAGAAGGATAATAAATAGTATTTATTCTAAAAGATAACAGCCGTTATGGAAAGAAGGCTAATCTGTAACTTCGATAGAAGACAGAATGCATATTTTCTATTTTTTGTAAACATACATTTTTATGAACACTGTACTTTTATAGATACATCGCTTTATCAAAAATCAGTTCACGTTCACAAAGCTTACAGAGGCTAACCTCAGTCACAAAATTGAAGCAATGTTTGATACTATTTTCTCTTATATTTGTGTGTGTAAATTTATATACGAAAACTTACAACTCCACTAGGATGTAATTAATTGGAAAAGCAGAGAAGGAATTTGCAATTTGTAAATACTAGACACAAAATCTTTATTTATTTTTTTTTTTTTTGCTTTCTGTTTCTGTTTAGCATAACATACAATAGGTACTCTCTGAGAGTTGACAGGGTCTTCAATGTGTTCTGGAAAAGAAGAGTTCATTTAACTGGAGTTATTTTTCCAATTCTGACCACAAAGATGAAGAATGAACTTGGGGTCAATGCACCAACTTCAACCATCCAAAAATGGAAGATAGATGTTAACAGAGGAAACACAAGGAAGAAAATATTCATAAACACACACACAATTTTGTATGTTGCATGCAGTTATAGATTTTTAAAATAGATGCAAAGGTAGTGTTACGAACATTAAGAAGGAGAATGGTCTTCCGGCTTTTTATTTTTCTTTCGAACTTCTACTAATGGAAAATCCAAACCAATCCATAAAATATCAAACCTTTCATAACAGATGGAATGAAAGCAGAAAAAAAAAGCAAATAAAAAAGTGCATCTTTCATTACTACCTAAAAAAAACGCTTATTGCTCACTTTAATATTAATTATTTTCACCAATAAAGGAAACATTAGTCTCATTTATAACCAAGAATAAACATTGCCAGGGGTGGTGTTTTATTATTTATTGTTTATTTTATTATTTATTAGCATAGAGTGCCAAGCCTTTTCTAATACAAAGGCATGCATTTTGCCTTCAATGATAACATTAGATCTCATCTTTTACAAAATTGTATTAGTTTTCTAATGGGTGGAATAATTAACATAGCACAATTAAATCCTAGATATTAAACATTAGTACTTTGATAATGTTACAATTGACTAAATTTTTGTTTTGCTGAGTTGTTAAAGAATACTTTTACAGACTTAGAAGGCTTCATGCTAATTAGGTTGAGAATGAGTGTGTGTGTGTGTGTGTGTGTGTGTGTGTGTGTGTGTTGTGTTGGGTTTGTGTCTGTTCATGTTAATATCAATGAAAATCTTTGGGCTTCTTTACTGGGAAGTTAGTGATGAAAGCAGTAAGATTTGTACAGATTCCTTTCCTTTAGCAAGGGGGCGAGAGAAGAAGTTCCTAGCTCATTTTATTGCAATCAGCCCTGAGGAGTTCTCACAGTAAACCAACCAAGTGGTTTTTGCTAGCAAGACAATTCTTGCCTATGGAAAGTTTTAGCATGATGTATCTAGCTGTTTAGGATTGCTTCATGGTAAGCAACAATGTAATCTCTGGATTTATGTGATTTAGCTCCCTGGAAAACTTCACCTAAGCTATACAACCAAGAATAAATGGAGATATCTCATGAACTTAGATGTTCCTTCCTTGATGGTAACATGGTCATGGGTTTTGTCAGCAGCCTCATCTATAACCCTGGGCTAGGAGCATGCGATGTAAGAAAAGGAAATTTCAGGAGTCGTGGCAGAGACAAAGGAATATCCCTTGATTGACTCGTGCAACTAAATTACTCGTGCCTGTGAGGTTCTCAGTAAAGCTTGGCCCCAGACGAGATAGATCTCTGATTCAAGAGGTGTGATATGACAAGGCAAAGCTTTGTGTTATCTCATTTACTAAATCAGTGGTATATTTAAATCATGTCCTGAATTTATTTTAAAGAAATCAAAGTGCCAAGCATGGGCTAAAAGGGCATGGTTCTTAGAGAAGGTATCTGAGAAATTGCCAAGGTGTTTATTATCATAGCCCTGCAATGTTGGCCAATGGTCGGTTGGAACTGCCGATGCTAAATACAAGTGGCCGGCTGCTGGGCAGATTTAAGGACCAAGAGATTGGGGGATTCAGGTCAAGAATAATGACTAAGGTTCACTGCAACCTTCACTGCCCACACCGCTGTACACTTTACCTGAAGCATGGGTGAGAGGATGTTAGTGTTGCCAGAGGTGGTTAATGATGGGAAAAGAAGAGATAACCAGGTCTCCATCTGACCAGAGAAGGAAGAAAAGAAAGAAAGAAAAGCAAAAGGAAAAGGGAGAAGAAAAGTGGCACAAACAGCATCTATCAGGAAATCGCACTTTGACATACAATTTAAAGACTATGAATCTCTAACTCACAGGTTACGACATTCGCTTACAAGGTTCAGCAAGTGCCCAGTCCTGAAATCTTCAAAGGGAAAAAAATACAAAAAAAGAGAGAGACATCTATGCACTAAGTCAGGGAAAAGACAGGATGAAAATGGTGGAAGATTTAAATCAAAGGGAAAACAAAGTTTACTCCTTGTAAGTAAATTGCCTTTGAATTTTACCAAAATCACCCACTTTTCAGTTTGGAGCATCCACAAGGTTTATGACTGAGAAAGACAAAGGCTTCAAACATTTTCTCTCTTCAATGTCTTATTTCCTTGTGGGAATTTCCTTCTATTTTTAATCTGCTTATTGTCCTATTTAATGAGTGTGTTTGTTCACTTGTGAGTTGCAATTAGGCTTTATTCATTTTTATTTCCCTTTGTCCGGATTCCAGAAATATTAGTGCTGCTTGTCTAGAAGAACACAATTAAATGACACCAAGGACGAGGGAACCCATACAAGATTTGCATAATCATGGGCACATGGTTTTCAATAATTAATCTCGCTCCAAACCCCTATGCTGTAACTCAAGCTGACACATTGTGTGGAAAACAGTATATTAGGAGAAAATTAGGTTGCAATCAGAAGTACACTTATTCTGTGAGCAAATCATCATATGTATCAACAAGTATTGAATATTATTCCTAAAGTATCTCATTCAACTCATTTTCAGCAAGATGTACAATCAGTCTCCTTTTGATGTAAAGATGTTAAATTTCAGGGATATTATAGTAGAGTGATTTCTACAAGAGACATGCCTCCCTGTGCTTTTGTTTTGTTTTGTTTTCAGGTTTTCTGGAAATCCCACTGCAATCAGTAAGTTATTATAAAGTAATGTCTTTATTAACAACTTATTTCCCAAATCAGATTTGGGCAGGTCTGATTTAGATATTTTGAAAGATACTTTAGATGAGCTTTACGATTTTTTTTTTTTTTTGGCAATCTTACTAAAATTTTGGGAGCCTGCCAAGCAGGATGACCAATTGCCGGGAATTATAAACGCTATTTCCATGGCATTTGAAAGCTTTCCTACTTCCTGAGCGGGACTTCGTCCAGAGGACCCGAAAATGGAGCACCTGTTCATCTGAAATCATTCTTTGGTTCTGGCAGAAGCTACAGCTGTCGAGCGATTGATTTGCCTTTCTTTTGCAAAGGTCCTATTCCGACGTCAATGGTGGATTGTAAGTCTTGTTAAGCTAAATAAGCATCAGGCCATTTCCATACCCTGAGTCCCTGCACAACAAACACGGACCTAACTAAGTATGTAAACAAAGCAAAACCCAACTTAACAGTATGATTTTTTTTTTTGGTAACAGATAGCTGGGATGAATATCAATAAATGCAGATAGTAATAGTCCATGTTGGGATTTGAAAGACCTATAAAATTTAGGGGGGGAAAAAAGGGACCTAAAAGTCTGACCATCTATTATTAATATGACCATAATTTCATAAAAAAGACTATTTTATCACACACAAAAAAGAGGACATGTCTGATTAAAGAAGAGCCCCGTAAAAAGAATTCCATCAACCACTTTTCTGTTCATTTATGAAGCACAGGTAAACATCTTGTTCTTATGCCTTGCAGCAGCCTTTAGGAAGCCACAGAACAGACAAGAAAACTAAGTGTTAATAACAATAAGCTATTCAAATGAATACTTATTAACTTTCACAGTACATTTTTATACCTAAAGCTAATAATCTGTCATTAATTAAATTAACAAAACGTAAATAAATTGATGATTTAGCATTAGTTATCCAGAGTCTAGCCAACCAGGAAAATAAAAGTGGAATTCCACAGTACTGTCATGCATTTTGGTAGAATAAAAGCATCTTTAGGATATACCCACATTTATCACTCTGCCAGCAAAATATCTCTTCTCATATCTTACCTGAAATAACACAACATGGCAGAAGTACATATTTTATGTGCCACAAACAGCTGATTAGCCAATCACAAGCAGGAAAGCTTCAGTCAGCCATAGGTATCCAAATGATCAGAACATTCTCAACTTCTGCAAATGCCTTACCTGATCCCGTGCAGATAAGGAAGGTGCCTGGCGGTGGCCAGTGAGGTGATGTCTCCACTTTGCATCTGTGTTTGGTCTACAGAAGCTCCCTGCACACTCTGCTAGGAACAGCTCTCCTGACTTCTTCTCATTCTGAGTGATGTGCAACTTATGAATCATTCTTTGCTCACATAATCTCTGTCAAATTTAAGACACTGATGGCCACACTAGGGAAAAAAAAAAAAAACTTTCCTGGGGGCCACAGTGTTTTATTACAAAAATAGAATAAAAACTATGAAAACAAAGTGATCCTTTCTAATTTAATGAAAGATTTGTTATTTTTCATTGTTTTCTGTGTGTGAGTTACATGCAACTTGAAAAATAGTTCTCTCAGCTCCCAAGATAAAGATACATGTGAGTTACATATGATTCATGAGGCCTCAGGCTGAAACTAGCATGAGTTAAATACAACTCACAGGGCGGTTAGCATGTTAATTTGTCTAAAGTGTTCCTTTAACCAGTCTAAAATAATATTAACATACCAAAACATTGACATTTTCCCCTCACGGCTGTTTATGTAGAGGAGAGAAAATACAGTGCCTATTTTGATTTTACTGGTTCCAGAAGCTGCCTTGAGAAAGACTGTACTGCCCATCCATGTTCCTGTGGAGTTATAACGAAACAACTGATCTAGGGAAAAACAATATAACAAACTTTGCTTCTTAACTGTAGCTCATGATTTCGTAAGAAAAAGAATATAATTCCTAAGGGAGAAAAAAATTGCCAGGTAGATAAAGAAACTCTTTGGTGCATCATAAAATATGTACCTCTGCCATTTTGGATTATTTCAGGTAAGATATGTGAAGAGATATTTTGCTGGCAGAGCGGTAAATGTGGGTATATCCTAAAGACGTTTTATTCTACTAAGATGCATGACAGTACTGTTGAATTCCACTTTTATTTTCCTGGTTGGCTAGACTCTGGATAACTAATGCTAAATCATCAATTTATTTACATTTTGTTAATTTAATTAATGACAGATTATTAGCTTTAGGTATAAAAATGTACTGTGAAAGTTAATAAGTATTCATTTGAATAGCTTATTGTTATTAACACTTAGTTTTCTTGTCTGTTCTACGGCTTCCTAAAGGCTACGGCAAGGCCATGAGAACAAGGTCTCTACTGTGCTTCATAAATGAGCATCAAAGTGGTTGATGGAGTTCTTTTTATGGGGCTCTTCTTTAATCAGAAATGCCCTCTTTTGGGGGCTGTTAAAATAGTCTCTTTTATAAATTGCAATAATATTAATTAATGATGGTCATGGTCAGACTTTTAGGTCCCAATTTTTTCCCTAAATTTTATTGGTCTTTGAAATCCCAACAGGGACTATTATTATCGGTATTTATTGGTATTCAATATTTGCTATTGCTTCATATTTTAAATATGATTCCATAGCAAGACAATCTAAGGAGATTCATATTTAACCCCCCCTTCTTTAAATATTCAAAAACATACTCTTCACTATCTCACTCCACAGAATCATAACATCACCATGCTTGATGTGTCTTGCAAGTTCATGCAATAAAGTAATCAAAATAGTGAGTGAGATTTTAACAATGTGACTCGAATGTTTATTGCAGCACAATTCACAATTGCAAAGATGTGGAATCAACCCAAGTGCCCATCAATGCATGAGTGGATTAATAAAATGTGGTGTGTGTATACCATGGAGTTCTACTCAGCCACAGAAAGAGATGAATTAATACCTTTTGCAATGATCTGGATGGAGCTGGAGCCCATTCTCCTAAGTGAAGTATCTCAAGAATGGAAAAACAAACACTACATGTGCTCACTATTAAATTGGAACTAATTGATGAGCACACATGTGCACAGAGGGAAATAAAACTCAGTGGAAATCAACCAAGTGGGAAGGGGCAAAGGTAAGGGGGGAAAAAACCTACCTAATGGATACAGAGAACACTATTTGGGTAACAGGTACACCTTTAGCTGGGACTCCAGCATTGCAAAAGCAATCCATGTAACTCACAACATTTGTTGTTTAAATATTCAAATCTGTTTTTTCCCAGCATATTAAATTGTGAATTAGATGATGCTGAAGATGATTTAAGTTCTAGAGGCCAAGAATGGTACAATTTTTAAATTTAAATTTAATTGATTGGTGGATGTTTTCTCTTTAAGAAATGCTGAGATCAAAGGAAGATTGTGTGTGTGTGTGTGTGTGTGTGTGCGTGCACGCGTGTGTCAAGGGGGTGTTATCTATTTAAGTAATTACATTTAGAAGGCTGGAAATTCTGCAGGCATCTTTATCTGACACTGAATCTTCCCCCAAGAGAAAATCTAAACAGGGCTTTGAAGCTGGCAGGTCTTAGACCTATTTCTAAGAATCAGAATATGCTCCGTAATGGAACGACTCTATACTTGAATTTTGAAAAACAGTGTCGGTGCTCACGGCCAGAGGACATTTCAGAAGCGAGTGACTTAAATTTCTCTGTGGAATAAGCTCCTTAAGCCAGAAAGAAATAAAATTATATGTTTCCTGTTGTTTAAACAGTGGTATTTTGAATGATGCGTAATGCTCACAAAAACTCTAAACTTTGCTAGAATTATTTATTTTTTTTGTCTTACTTATTTCAATGTAGATGGAATGGAAATGAAGGTGATTCATCCATTAATCTCCCCAAATACCAGCATGAGTAAGATGCTGTGATTTTGCCTGCCTTGAACTGAAGTTTAGTGCATATGATACCTAATCGCACCCAGTTTTAATAGAGATGACTATTTTACTAACATCAAAGCGTCGGCGTGACATTCTAGGAAGTACATTGAAACCCATTCTAGGGTGGATTGGCTTCCTTTTGGAGACAGAGGTAATAGAGAAATAATGCTCCCTCTCTCTCTCTCTCTCCCTCTCTCTGCTCTTATGATATCTTACTTGGCAAACAAAATTAGAATTTTGCAACCATACTTGCTTTTTCCTCTACTTGATAGTTCAGAGAATCAATAGAACTGCATAGGAAGGTCACCGCCCTTCAAATTTTCATATAACTTTAAAAGTGCAAAGAGAACTTCCACATAGATGATCTCATACAATCCCCATTTTACAGATGAGAAAACTGAGACCAATTAATTGCCTTACTGTAGGTAGTTTGAGCAACTCTTCACTCTTGTGTTCCAGCCACGTCTCTCTCTACAACATCAGAAAACAAACATATTCAAATTAAATTTCTGAAAAGCAGACACCACATCTTTCTCTTCCTATGTATCCAACACGATGTTTCGTTTTTTCGTATTTTGGGTTTTGGGTTTTTTTCCCCTGCACCGCGAGAGCTTGGCAAATGTTGACTGATGGAGTGTCAGGACCTGGGACCCCAGTCCTCATGGTGCAAAGTGATTCGTGAACACAGCTTGGATGCCGCAGGCTGTCTGTCAGGAGGCCACTCTGCTGACAGGAGCTCCACAAACGCAATGCAAGCAAGATGAATTATAAGCCTGCCCTTCTCTGTGCCGCACAGAAAAGGTCCTCTGTCTCTCTACCTATAACATTCAGCAAGTGCCACCTTGGGCCGTGAAGAGTTGCTGATGTCGGTGCAGACGCTGGGATTCCAACCCTCAGATGGGCTTTGACAATCTTTGTAGGAATACAGCTTTTCATGAACATAGGGCCCCCAGGCCCATACTGAAAGGGAAGTGACCTCTCCAACACAGGCATTGACAAAATGTAAATGGTGACTCCTAATGAGTTATCCGCAGGGAGCTAAGTGGTCACCTGCCTGCAGCCTTTCCTCTGCCTCTTGTTTCCTCGCCTTGCAAAAACAACAGCTCTACAGCAGGGGCCAACCCTAAGTATCAAAAACTGGCTTTTCCTTGGCCACTGGAAACATTTTACCCACTGTTACACCCTACACTCACTACTAAAACCACAATGAATCCTCCAAAGGAAGGAAGCACTGACACACGCTACGAAGTGGCTCTTTTCCAAGAAAGAGCCATGACAAACTAGCCCAAACCCATACCAAGAGCAAGGCTGAATGGAAACAGGACAAGGATTCCCCACACAGCCACATAGTAGCAGTGCTCCCAGCTACACTAAACCTGCTTGGCATTTCATAACACATTCCTTGAAGGACTTTTCTTTTCCCCTCAAATAAAAATTGGCGTTTACTAACTTTGTTTTTGCAGTTATGTAGGATAGAGTCTCTACAGATTGATGGAAAATCCATACACAAATCCAAGTGATGCATGATTTTATTTATATGAAACGCCAGTAATAGACAAATTTATAGGGAGAATACTGATCTCTTTACACCAGGGATTGGGGCGAGAGGCAATAGGGACGACTCTTAATGGGTACGGGGGTTTCCCTTTGGGATGAAGAAAACGTTCTAGAACTAAATGGAGGTGATGGTTACACAACTCTATGAACATACAAAAAGCCACTGAATGGTCCACATTAAAAGGGTGAACTTTATGGTATGTGAATAATATCTTGCTAAAGCTCTTATTAAAATCAATTATAAAGGAGAGCACTCTTATTTGAAAAAAAATGGGCTTAAAAAAGCTGCAAACATGGTAACTAATATATCCTACTTACGTCATTAATTTCCTGGTGAACTAATGTAAAATCACAAATGCTTTTTTTCTGAAAGCATAACCTCTATGATCTGAGATTATTATCTGATTATCGGAAGCATCATCTCTAATGTTGCAATTCTGTTTTTCTCCCATTGCTCTGCTACACAGAGAGGTTAGTGCAGGAAAAGATGAGTGGAATGACCAACAATTCATCCTGATACGGATTGGGAGGAAAACTTTGTATTTGCATTAGCATTTCTCTTACTAGCAAGCTAATGTGATTTGAACACCACCTCATTTACCTTCCAAGGCCCCTCATAATTATAAAAGCCAATAAAAGGCAAATTGGTGGATAAATGAATTTCAGTAATTAAATGGAAGGAGAAGCCACAGGGTCGATAACACAGGTAGCATTGGTCTTCATTTGATTTGTAGCCAATATGTCGTCATGTAAGCAGAGGACAGTACAAAGACCTTGAGTAATCAGATGATGGCATTAAGAAAAATCCTCAGAAAAGTTTTCAAAATACAGGTCTCATGCCTACCCTGCATTTTCATATATTATGAGGAATGCACAAATGCCTGTTCTCTTTGAAATGAGACCTTTTGTACATTTAACTGTTTCCATTTCTAATGGGGCAGCCGAAGTTTGAAAGCCAACAGCTAAACTAAATGACAGCACAGGAAACTACTAGACATATAGAAAGAGAAATGATTCTGTATGAAAATGAACCCTGAAGATTCCATGGGGTAGTGGGTTAGATGGAGGGGGTGGGGGATGGATAGAACAATGAATGGATAGAATGATCAATGGATTGAAGGACAGAGTAATAGAACAGTAGGTAGATAGAAAGTGATTTATTTTAGATATTGGCTCATGCAAGTACGGAGACCATGGAGTCCCACGATCTGCTCTCTGCAAGGTGGAGATGAAGGAAAGTCAGTGGCGTGGCATAGTTTGAGAAGATCTGAAAACTGGTGGGCTGATGGTATAGATTCCAGCTCACATCTGCAGACTTGAGAACCGGAAGCATTAACGGCAGAAGACAGTTGTCCCAACTCAAGCAGAAAGGCAGAGGGAGGGAGACTCCAACCTTCCCCCACCTTTTTGATCTCTTCGGGCCTTCAGTGGATTGCAGGATGCATGTCCACCTTGTGGAGGGTGATCTGCCCTACTCAGCCCACTCATCACTCAAATGCTAATCTCTTCTGGAAAGGCCCTCACAGACACGCTCAGAAAGAATGCCTACTCAGATACCTGGGCATCCTGTGGCCCAGTCAAATGGACACATAAAATTCATCATCAGAGCATCCTTCCTGAGATCCCAGGGTGGAGGTGCAAGCATGCTTTTTATCTGCTCAAAACCTTAGCTGCAGTGAGGGAAGCAGCTTTAAGGGTATGCCGCTGTCTCTGTTTACAGTCAGAGAGCTCAAAGCGCTCCACCAAGTCAGAGTCCTGCCCCATCTTCCCTCCTGCTGTCCTGCAATTTTTCTTGACTTTTTCTCTTATTCTGAAGGCCATGCCCGATTTCCCGCCCCCTCCCCCTTGTGACCATGGTCTGTATCTCCCAAGGTACCTGCAGCAATCAGGAAACGGCAGTGGTACAAATGTCTCAGTAAGTCTATCTACCATGGTCACTCAACTACTCAGTTCTCCATCCAAGCATCTGCACCTTTTAAAAAACATTGATCTGTCTTGCATTAATGATACACTCAAGAACTATTTGTAGGCTCTGAACTTATCTCTCTGAATATAAATGTGGTCAGAATCTGTTTAAGAAATCCTGAGCTTTGTTGTTTAGATTTTTGCTTTACTGCAATCTCTCATGTCCTTCAGATAGTCCATCTCCATTTCTCCAAGGAAAGGATGTATAGTTTCACTCCTGCATCACCACCACCTCCAAGGATGAGAAGAGAACTGGCATAAAAGAGATGATACTATGGTGCCCGCAAAGAAGTCAAGGATAGCTATTGTCCAATCTTGCCTGAGGTCATGGGCATGGCCAAATCCCCAGATGGATTTGTGGGATCAGAAAAATATCAGGTAGAGCCAATGTGGTCAAAAATCACTGGCTATTATATTGGAGCAGTCTCAAGAAGTTTGTCCATGGAACGTCTTGGCACAAGAAAATCCTATATTCCCACAGATGTCACAGTACAAGAACCATGGAAAGAAGTCTTGTGTCTGAGAATGAAGGTCAATGCAAATTCAAGGTCAACTCAGTGAGGATCAATCTTTAAAACCAGGTGGAAATAAGAACAGTTCAGTGGATAGTGGATATTATCTACTTATTGCTATAAATAGATAATAAAACAGGGACTGGATACCACTATATCCTATCTCTTTGGTTTGACACAATCAAGCCTCTCCAACCCCCCAAACATTGATAGCATCCACAGAAAAGAGGGTCTTCTGACTTTTGTGTGGATTTAACCAAATCAAGACACTTTCTGCTCTCCATATATCGATATCCACCTTCTTCCAAGAATTGCCCACACAAGTCTCAGGGTTGTCACTTCAGGCACTTTAAACACCACAGCAATACACAGATTCCCTTATTTTTCTGTAAACCAGCAATTTTAATGTTCATAATTGAAGCCTGGATCCACCTACAAGCCCCTTCCAATTGATTCCACCATTTTTCCCATTGCGTTTACCTTAGTTGCTAATACTTTCACCCTTGCACGCTGGCTGCCGAGTGGGGAGCCACCCCTTCCCTGGGAATAAATAGCGATTTTGCCCTAGGACAGGTAGCCAGAAACCTGCTACAGACAGATGCCTCTCTCTATTTGCGTTCTAACTTACAAGATGTATTCTCCAACTCTCAAGGGCGTATGTTTGTGAACATACTTAGACATCTAACCTCACTGTATTCATAATATATCTTTGCTTTTCTTTGCTTTTCTCATTAGATTTTGTTTGTGAACCGGCAGTCATCTCTGGGTAGTCTACTGCTAAGATTTCACGGCATTCTGTGTCCATGAAGATGTTTTTTCTAACAAACGAACTTCACAGATTTATGGTCCTGCTTGACTCTAATAATTATAATTCCATCCTGTCTCAGCACTACCATGAATCTTGTGATTGCATGAAAGAGCATCACCTTCAAGATCTTAAACTTTCCTCTCTTAGGCTCTGTTGAACCCCTTCAGTCTCTTCCCATCTCTAAGTACAAGTTGACTCTTGAAAAACATGTGGGTGAGAGGCACAGACCCTTTGTGCAGTCAAAAATTTGAGTATTACGTTTGACTCCCCCAAAACTTATCTACCAATAGCCTACTGTGGACTGGAAGCCTTACCGATAACATAAATGGTCACTTAATATATTTTGTATGTTATATGTATTAGGTATACTGTATTGTTACAATAAAGTAAGCTACGGAAAAAAGCGTTATTAAGAAAATCATAAGAAAGAGAAAATATATTTACTATTTATTAAGTGGAAGTGGATCATCATAAAGGTCTTCATCCTCACCATCTTCATGGTGAGGAGGAGGAGAAAGAGGAGGGGCTGGAAATACCTTTTTATTTTTTTCTCAGGTTATCAGCCTTTTGAAAGGAGAATCACAGTGGGCACCTTGTTAAAATGACGATGACATTTCACAATCCCAGGTGGAGCGGGAGATTGAACAGCTCTACCAAACTCCCCGGTGATGGCATTTTACCCGTCTGTTTCCCTTGAACTTCTCTCCTTTGCCTCGGGGTGTGTTTCTCCTCCATTTCTCCAGTCCTACTTGCTGGTGTTTTCTATGCCTTCAGGTACATTCACTTTCTGACTTTACATTATCCCGTGGGCTGTAACACCATGCATGTTTGTTTCACTTACCGGATGTGTGCCTCTATTGCGTCTACCGCTTAGCCATGTCCCCGGGAGTTCCACTCTGACACCTTCAACTACATTCTTATTAATGCCTCCCTGGACATCCAGAGATGCTCAAAGTTAACAAATCTAAAACAAACTCAGCATCTCTCTGCCTAAATGGCTCCTCCAACCGCATCCCCTCTTTCCACGTGCTATACCAACCGCTCAAGGTGGAAAATCAAGTATCACCCCTGTCTTCCTTTTCCCGTAAGCCTCTTCCCTGACTTCAGTCACCTCCCCCAATCAAAAACCAAATTCTGAGGATTATAACTTGTAAATATTTCCCGAACATCACACTGCTCTCCTCTTCCTTTGTTCGAGGTCTCATCTTCTCTTGGCAAGTGTATTACAAAGTTGTGTACCTGGGTCTCTGCCCATGGGTTAATGACATCAAACCCACACTCCGTTCAAAAGCCACCTCTGAAAATATGCATGATCATTGAGCTCCTTTAAACTCCTGCATATCTTCCAGTCACCCAGAGGATATAATCAGACCTAATTAACACGCGGACTAGACTGAGCTGTGTGAGCCTCATTTCTCTGTAGCCCCTGCCTCCTAAACCTTTATGCTCTGACTACTTTCTGCTCCAAGGGGGGTCCGCGACAGGGCTGCATCAGTATCAGCTGAGAGTTTGTTAGAAACACAAAATCAAAGACGCCACATCAGACGTAGAGAGTTGGAATCTGTGCTGAATCAAATCCCCGAAAGACTTGGATGCATAAATCCCAGTTGAGAAGTGTTGCTCTAACACGGAATTTCCAAACCTGGATTCTACGGCACACTCTTCTAGGAGAAACTAATTAATTAGTTAAACAATCAGTACACTTACATTTATTTGCTTTTTAGGAAAAAAAAAATGTTTCTACTTTAGTTCATTCAGTTTTTTTGTGTGTTTGTTTGATTTTTTTTTGAGACAGAGTCTCACTCTGTTGCCCTGGCTAGAGTGAGTGCCATGGCGTCAGCCTAGCTCACAGCAACCTCAAACTCCTGGGCTCAAGCGATCCTCCTGCCTCAGCCTCCCGAGGAGCTGGGACTACAGGCATGCGCCACCATGCCCGGCTAATTTTTTCCATATATTTTTAGTTGTCCAGATAATTTCTTTCTATTTTTTTAGTAGAGATGGGGTCTTGCTCTTGCTCAGGCTGGTCTCGAACTCCTGAGCTCAAACAATCCGCCTGCCTCCGCCTCCCAGAGCACTAGGATTACAGGCGTGAGCCGGGGCCGCGTCCGGCCCTTTCATTAAGTTTTGTAGTCAAAAAGTGTGCAAAATTTATAGTTTTTCTGTTGGCTTCCTTTTTCTCTTTTATAATTTTTTTTGATCTTTAAATTTATTGAAATTTTGTTTTATAACAATTGTAATGAAGGAAGTATTAGAATAACACATATAAAAACCAAAGACATAGGTTAACAAAATTCTAGTTCAGCACTTGAAGTAGAAAAATAAAATTTCGAAGTTGGAAGTGATAGTGCAGTAACACTTTTCTTTGTTGTCTCAGAGGGAGGATTTAGTATTTACCTATCTTTTGTTTGTCAAAAGAACCAGCCCCTCAATTAATGAGAAAGTCATAATCTCTGCAAATTATTTTCTTCTTGTCTGTTTTATTATGTTGTATTTTCTTTTAAACAAGTGAAGTATAATTTATTTGTATTAATATTTGTTTATTATGAAAGGAGTTTAAGCTACAGACCATCTCTTCAGCTTTATTTATCCCATAGTTTTAAACATGTGATATTTTATAATTTTATTCAGATAGTTTGGGATTAAAGTTTTGGTTTCTCAGTTTAAGGCTCATTTTGAGGTTTGAAAATACATAAATTCATAGGGTCTGCATTTCTTCTATGTTTATTCTTTTTATACTTTGTCAAAGAAATCATCTTATATAAATAATCAATTTTAGAAACACAGAATGTCTTTGTCGACTAATACATGATACATTTTACAAAGATTTTGGTATCTATATCATGAACTACTCCCTCTTAGCAGTGTAAAAATCACCCCCAATCACACCATGGCAGTTTACGAATGCCATGGCAACCCCCAGAAACTACCTTATAAAGCCAGAAAAGGGGAAGGACGGAAACTCCAGGAACTGTTTACCCCTTTCCTGAAATTTCATGAATAATCTAACCCCACTTTAGCAGATTATTAAGAAAATAGGAGAAGAAACCAGACCCCTTTCCAAACCAGGGTCTTCTCCACTCCAGGGGAGAGATCCGTTCCTTCTTCCAAATGTACTAGGCTCCGATAAATCCTGCTGTTTTTGGCTTGCTCATTCATTGTGTACACTCAGCACCAGTAATCATTCTCCGGTAGAACCACAGACCACAAACTCAAACCTGACACGACTGGACCAATTTTTAGAACTGAGGGCTCCCTGCAGTGGCCGAACTACGTAGCAGCACGTAGACCAAAAATGAAAGGCAGCCCCTTTGCTGAGAAGATAGCTAGGTGCTCATGTTCAACAGCAGTGTAGGGGGGCTGTAGTTAGCAGCAGTGTATTTTATATTTCAAAACAGCTAGGAAAGAAGACTTGGAAAGTTTCCAACACATAGAGGTGAGAAATACTCGAGGTGACAGACACCTCAGATTCCCTGGCTTTATCATTACACATTCTATGCATGTAACCAAATATCACATATGTATCCCATACATATGTACAAACATCACACTATAAATATAAATGCATAGATCTAAATATATGTCCATAAAATATACATAATATGAATTTATGTTATATAGTAATGTTAATTAAATTAATAACTATATTTTATTTATTATATAACATATACTTAAAATACATAAATCTGTAAATATGTGTGGATATATACACATGTAGACTCAGATTTAGATGGATACAGTTACAATGTTGCAAACAGATAAAGCTTCCACTTTATCATACCTAAAGGATTTTTTTTTTTCTAAATGAGATCGATAGTCCCTGTGGAGATTGGGTGGACACAGCCGTGCAGTATATAGCACCCCATATCTGCCTGCAGCTGAACTCATGTGCTTCTCATATATGAAATGCCTTCATTCTATCCCAGTAACTCCCGAGGTCTTAACTGGTTGCAGCATCAACTCAAAACTCAGAAGTCCAGAGTCACATCTCAATATCATTTAAATCAAACATCTGTGAGATTTAAGGTATAGTTTATGCTGAGGCAAATTCCCCTCCAGCTGTTTGAGTCTATGAACTCAACCAAATTGTGTGCTCTCGAAGGACACAGGCCTGGCATTCCCATTCCAAAAGGAACATCCAGTCCATACCCAACAGGATAAAAGAAACCAACACAAACCAAATGGCAGCAAGAACCGTAGAGTTAAGGAATGCATCCAAAATAGAGTTTTATGAATAATAAAAGATTTGCTTTGGGTCAAAAATAAAATAATGATTCATTATTATTTTTTAAAATTATTTCCACTTTGTCTAGTCTATTCATGACATTTTTTTACAGTTTATTGAGATATTAGAGGATAATGTTAGGTAATACTCATGCAAATTTACAGAAAAACTAATATGCATATCTTCCACAGCCCAAGACCCCAAATCTAAATTTTTCTGTGTTCAAGTTGTAACATATTTCCAACTCTGTATCAAACATTTTTTATGCAGAGCTTTGAGGGAAAACAAAAGAAAGAGACTGAAACTTTGTAACCAAATGCGAGGCGTTACGGACTGGTTTTGTATCCTCCACAAAATTCCTATGTTGAAGCTCTAACCTCCTACATAATGGTATTAGGAAGTTATCTTTGCCTGCATTTATGGTAGTTGTCTATTTTAGGAAGTAAAATCATTCCTACTAAATATAATTCACCTTCATATACAAAGCCGTAGGTATTCATAACACCGTCTTGCTCCCATTGTGTCTTCTGCATATTTCCACATTGTATTAAATTTCTTTGTTTCCAGGTATGCCTCTGACAATACATTATGAGCTCCTGGTGGGGCAGAGGCCACCTCACATTCATCTTTCAATCCTGGCAGCTAGCAGGCGACCATGGTCCACCAATATTTGTGGAAAGCCACTGAAGTAGGATGGCAATTTGTTTCATTTTCTCTTTAGTTTTTAAAGCCATGTGTTTGGAAATGTACTGCAACCACATTGCATCAAAATATGTAATTGAACACAGCTGGTCCTGGTACAAGAGCAGGAACCCGTGTACCATAGTTCCACCCTGCCCATACTCTAGATCTCAGGATTTCAACCTGGCAATGTGGGCATTTGGGACCAGGTAATTCTCCATGGTGGGGCTGTCCTTTGCACTGTGGAATGTTGAACCCTATCCCTAGTCCCCACCCACCAGGTGCCGGTAGCACCCCACATCCTGGTGTGGCAACCAAAGATGTTCCCAGGTGTTTCTATGTGTCCCCCAGTAAGCAAAATTGTTCCCAGTTTAGAACCACTGGTCGAAATAGTATGGTCAGAAAATGTCTTTATTTGTGATACCAAGTTATGTTGAAAAATGTGATTTCAACATGAGAAAATGAACCATGAGCTACATCTTGTGATTATATCAGACTGTCTAATAATGTCACCAAAATGAGAATTTAAAGACCCCACTCTGCAGGAGACCTCCAGAGAGCATGGCCTGGTGGCTTGCAGCATTATTTGAGTGGATATAGCAACTGTTACAGGGTTATAAATACAGGCCAGGTTTCCTTCCTTCTTGCGGATTTTACTAAGAGAATATGAATTCATAATAAATTTTGATTTAAGAGTACATGTCAACATTTTAATAGGTCATCAAGTTCTTCAAGCCTGGTATTTTAAAGGCTCTCTGTTTCTCAAATCCACTTGGACACAGACATCCCTCCAGCATGAAGCTATTTGAACGATGTGGTCCAATTAGAGCGCCTTCGAATGTGTTTTTCCAACTGCAAATAAATTGTGACCAGGGACAAATTTATCACTAAGACACCTAGGACATCACTTTCCTTTTTCCTAGGGAAAAAAAAAGAAAGATAACGAAGGTAAAACAAAAAGAAACATAACTGATTAGAAATACTTTCCATGACCTAAATTTGATTGAAGGCACCTACCTATGTACATAAAGAACAGAACATCCAAATAATCCCTGCAAATCAACTTTTGTACACCAGAATAAGCTGGTTTTCTCTCATGCCAATTAAGGCTTTTATCAAAGAACATATTTTTTTCCAGTTGAATTATAAATCTCCACTTTTGTGAGATGTTTGGCTTCCTTTGTAAAGAAAATAATAACCAAAATATCCTGGTATACTGTGTGTGCATGTGTGTGTGTGTGTGTGTGTGTGTGTGTGTCTTCCAATGAGTTACTGTTTCTCTTGAGTTTAGATGAACTCCTAATATCATACAAACACAGGTTGTATTAATAGTCGCAACCAAATGGCCCCAAACGGTCCAGGTTTATTCACTCTTAAAACCAGGATCTCTCATCGCCTCACATCTGAACTTTAGTGTTTTACATTCTATTACATTTGAAATGCACAACGGATTTTTTCCCCCTCTTAGCATCACCATGCCCCATGCAATATTTGGGATGTACTTACCCCTGGAAAAAAAAAAAAAAAAAACGTGTTCATTGCTTGCCTGAAATTCAAATGTTACCCGGGAGTCCTTGTTTTGGTGGCGTTGCTATTGCTTTGCTTTGTTTCAGGCAAAGTGCTGAGAATGGAATGTGTTCCCTGTGACTGGCTCCAAAGTGCCTGGAGGTCTGAGGCTTGTGGATAGGCGGAGATGTCAGGAGGGAGTGGGCAACCAAGTTATCACGGTTCCCTTGAATGCAGAGGAGATGTAGTTATTGACAGAGCTAAAAGGCAAGTCTCTGAGGCCCTACCACAAATCATCCCTGCAAATGGCCAATAACTTTTAAAGGTGGGTCTCTCTCCATTCATAAAGCAAGGAACTACATAGGGCCAACTTATGACCCAATAACTCATCTCCGTTTTAGGAGTAACATCTTAATGATCCTGTTAATTGGACTAGGCTTTGTAAAGTTTCATCACATCTGTTACGAGAGCCCGCCGAATTCTACAAAAGGCTCCGAGATAAAAGAACCTACCACTACAGCCGCAGATGTCCCCCAAAAGGACTTTGATTTAAATCTCCGTTGAGTCAAGGTGTCCCCAACCACTGACTTAACCTGAGGCCACATGATTGATTTTGATGTATTAATATCAATTTGTATTAAAAACAAAGCCAGGAACCCCTGCCTATGGGCAGTATTAATATTTGCTGCATTTATGTTTCTCTATAATACGAACAAGGTCATATTCAGGATTTATTAACAGTAGTAGCATGGTTTCAGACACTTAGAGTTTTGTCTCATATGATGTTTACCATGCATGTTCTACTTTAATGTTAATAATAAAGCCCTTACTTAGGTTTTAAAAAAAAATTTTAGGTTCTTATTGTTCAATAAATTTGTCAGGTCATCTATCAAGACAAACAAATCTAAGTTTTCTTTCTTATTACATTAAACTATGTATTGTGTATATGAAAAATGTATACATACCCATTGCGAGAGCAAGAAATTTCTATTTGAATATTTGTCAATACAATTTAAATTTAATACAATTTGCAATTTAAAAAGATGCATCTTTACATACTTACAACAAGATATTTTAATTCGGAATGAATACTACTAGAAAATAATCTTTAGAAATTTGATGCATTTTGTGGCTTTCAATATACATTATAATTTGAACTAATGTAAGATAAAAGTTCATATTTCACTTTACAGCTTATAAACATTGATGGACAATCTAGGCAATTTTTCTTATAATAAATACTAAAGTTGCATCCTCTCTTACTTTACAAAAACACTGCGTGATAGTATTTATGACAAAACCTATTCGAACCAGATATCTTTTTGGATGTATTCAATGTGGGAAAATATCAATTTTTCAGATTTCACAGAACAAAAATGAGTGATAAAACCTCCTTTGGCAGTACAGCATCTTGTTTTTAGCACATATTAATATTTTTTTTCCAGTGGGTTTATCCAGAAAGAGCTGTTTTTCTTTCTTTCATCGTTACAAAACTCAATACAATGCAAGTGTTTTATTTTTTTAAAATGCTACTCTTTTTTATTTTATTTTTAAAATTATTTTCATTATACCCCTCCCCAAAACCATACCAAATAAATGTATTCTCTTTTCATCATTACATCAACACAACCAAGTATTGCTTGGTTGAACAATAATAGAATTTCAAGTGAAAGTTGACAGATCAGAAAAAGTGTCTGTTTCGTGTTGCAGAACATGAGTGTGGACCACAGGAAGCCATCAGGGATACGGACTTCTCCAGGGGATATTCCCCGACACAGCTTTCTCTGGTCATCACTCTCATCTTCTCAGACTTTTTTTTTTTCACTTGACACAGAACCAAACCATTAGTGGCAGCTCTAGCTTGCAAACTGTTGACCCACATCTTGAGACAAACCAAATGAAATCAGTATATCGAGGAGATATCTGCACTCTCGTGTTCATTGTGGCACTATTCACAACAGCCAAGACATGCAATCAACCTGTGTGCCCATCAAAAGATGAATGAATAAAGAAAAAGTCACACACACACACACACACACACACACACACACACAGAGTCAACAGCACCTGCTGTGGACCTTCTTTTGGTTCTTCTTTTATCCAATTTTCTTCTCCTCCACTTTCATCCTTCTCTCCCAGATGTAAAAAAACATCTTCTCCCCACGTCAGATGGGGTAACTTTACTCTCTTCTGCAAAATCGTGGGGTCAGATGCCACCTTGATTGGCACTTACTTTCCAGGTGCTTATTAAGCCAAGTAAATTTCAAACAGTGCCCATCTCTCCCCCTGTGGGACTCTGGCGTTACCTGCCGCATCCCAGGCAGAGGTGTCTCCTGTTCCAGGTTGGGGCCTCTAGTATCGGACCAATGATGGGAATAAAGAAACCAGGTGCCCAATGTGTGTGTTCTATGTGCTATGAACCATACAAGAAAAAAATGGAGGAAAAAAAGACAGGGATTAACAAATTTTCATTTTTTGACTAAATAAAAATGAAAATAAATGTGCCCCAGTCAACAGTGAAAGACAAAAATCGGTTATTTGGTGCTATTTCTTGCCCCTTTCTTTATATTTCTTAGTATAATAATCAAAACTTTTTAAATACTGGTATGCTACTACAAGAAGTGTTATTGGAAATTTTAAGCACAATTAGAATTTTTTGAAGACCTGAAAATATCTGTTTTTATACAGTAAAGGAAAAGTAAATCTTAAGAAAAGCAAGTTTGATCCTGAAAGAATATGGAAATTAATCAGTAAGTTGTAAATCAGTGTGGAGATTTGGGGAGGAGGTCATTGTTCCATTATTGCTTTTCATTCATTTCTACTATATTATACCTTGAATTTTTTTGTGAGGCTGAATATTGTTTTAAAAAAATTGTTTAGGTCCATTGATTGAAAGTCACAAATACAAATGCATAGATGTGACTCTTTCCGACTTTCTGCTCAACCAACCCAGTCTCCCATTTGTGCGAGTTACATTAGACGGTTAAAGCAATGCCTACCATTAGATGGTTAAAGCGATGGAATTGCTAAGAAGCACTGCAAATTAGATTGTGATTTTCTCGGCGTCCAGACCCCAAGAACAGGGTGTCGTAAGGGAAGGGAGATCAATGTGGGCTGGAGAAATCAGAGGCGGCAGATGCCGAAGAGGCATCCGAAAGGCAGACAGGATTTAAATATGGGTGAGGAAGGGCAAAGTCATTCCAGCGAGGCAGAGGAGAGTGGCTTCCAATCAGCCATGAAAAGGCCACGTAAAAGAATGTGCTACAGGAGACAAGTGACACGCCAGGAACAGAGCACAAGGTGGGTTCGCACAGATTCACACGGTGGAGCCACGTCATAGAAAACTTGTGGCACTTCGCCCTTGACAGCCACAGGCCTGCTTCCCAATTATTTGTCCCTCAAAGTGTTGCTCAACCGCTTTTGGATGGGATATCTTGTCCCCTTCATGAGATTTTTGGACGTCTGCATGGGGATGATTTAAGCCACTCACAATCATAGTACAGAATACTTACTAAAAGCTTTTTAAATCTTTGAATAAATAAGTGGGAGCAGAGATGACATCTTCACCATCATCACCATCACAATAATCAGTACTTTCCTTGCTATCATTATCATCATCATCACTGTTATCAACATCATCACCACTATCACCTTCACTATCACAATCACCATTATCACATCACCATCACCATCATCATCATCCTCATCACCATCACCACCA
>CAUYRB010071000.1:0-17228 GCA_963574695.1 Propithecus perrieri
GCAAGCAGGAACTCAGGCCCACGGATCTCCCCTGGCTATGACATGGGCTGGGATGTTCCCTACCCAGGATCGCAGCCTTGGCTGGGTGCACAGCCCTCTTTTGGGAGGAGGGTTGCCACTCCGGCACGCTTATCTGCCCCTGAAGACACACATTCTTCAGTAGGCTCTTTCACAGATCTGTCTTCTGTGCCCCAAGGCAGTGTGATCCTGACCTGGGTGTATGGGGTCTGGTGTGTAGACCTGTCCCCTGGACCCTGGAGATCAATCCCTGACCCTGCCAGGGGGAGGGGTGCTGGTCTTGAATCACCTCCAGGGTGCCCAAGCTGGATCAATTTCACTCCACCTCGGGATTTGCCCCACTCTCCTGGAGTCCCCAGGCAAGTAGCACCTGGGAGGGCTGGCTGGTAGAGAACTCACAGTCTGAGTACCCTTCAGTCTGCTGTAGGGCCCCAAAAGGAAAGGTCCCGTTCCTTGGAGATGCCTCCGTGTGATGGCTAAATTGTCTTTCTGGGCACACATGGCTGCAGGGGGAAGGAGAGAAAGGAGCACTATGGCATCTGCAGCTAGGCTCAGGTCTGCGCCCAGGAAGGTTCCCTGAAGGGGCTCGGAGCCCTGTGCTGAGTCCGCAACAGGCCTCTCCTCACTGGCGGCAGCCGTCTCTGGGCTGGTGTCGGCAGGTCTCTCCAGCCACTCAGGAGCCCACCAGCAGTCTGAGATGCAAGGGAGGGGGAAGTTAACTGCTCCACCTACCCTTGTCACTGGTCCCCAAGCCTCTCGGGACTTTTCTCCTTCCAGTTCTCCTCCGCAACATCTTCCTGTGGAGTCTCCTGTAGTTTCAGGCACCCTTCCTTCCGACCCTCACCTGATCTATGTTTCCTTCTAGCTATTTTTTTCTCTTTCTTCTAAAATTCATCTTTTTTGCAGAGACCTTCTGACTGGCGGCTTTTCTCGTCCGCCATCTTCTATTATATGTTTTTAATCAGCCGTTTTTTAGAGAAATTAAAAATAAAATAGATTGCATTTTACTTTTATTATTCCATTACCAATATTGTAATGTGTGTGTATGTCTCTAAACTCTGATCTCTAAATTGTGTTTTTTTCTGTCTGAAGAACTTCTTCAATATTTCTTGCAGAGTAGGTCTGCTAGTGGAAAAGTATCTCAATTTTGTTTGTCTGAGAAACTCCTCATTTTTGTTTTACTTGTAAAAGATATTCTTAGTGGATATAGAATTGTGAGTTGGTAGTTTCATGCCCCCTCCCTGCCCCAACACCTTAAATATGTCCTTCCATTTCTCCTGGCTTCCAAAGTTTCTGATGAGAAGTCTGCTGTAATTCTTATTCTTGTTTCTCTGTAGGTAGTAAGTTCCTTCTCCCCCTTACTTTTCCCATGCTGCCTTCAAGATTTTCTTTTGGTTTTTAGATGTCTGCAATTTTAATACAGTATTACTAGTTTTTAAAATCTGTTTTGTTTGTTTGTTTAACTCTTTTTTGATATTCCCTAATCTTTTTGAATCAAAAGCTTGTTATTGATCAGTAATTTTGAAAAGTTCTTGGTCATTATTTCTGCAAATATTTCTTTTGCCTTAGTCTCTCTTTCTTCTCATTCAAAGAAGAATTTCTGAGAATTCCAATTCTGTTTTATGTTACACCAATTAATATTGTCCCATAGCAATTGGATTTTCTATATTAAAAAATTCTGTTATTATTTGCATTTTAGTTCTGGTAATTTCTATTATCCTATCTTCAAGATCATTGAATCTTTCCTTTGCTGTGCTAAGTCTACTGATGAGTCTGTCAAAAAAATTCTCAAATTACGTTACTGTGATTGATTTCCAGGATTTCTATTTTGTTCTGCTTTATAGTTTTCATGTGTCTGTTGAATTTAATCCATCTGATCTTGCAGATTATGTATCTATCCCATTGTAACTTTTAACATATTAATCATAGTTATTTAAAATGCTCAACTTATAGTTTCTACATCTGTAGCCCATCTAATTCTGGTTCTGATGATTTTTTTAATCTCATTAGTCTCTCTCTTTTTTTCCTCCTCTGTGGTAAAGCTCTTGATATCTTTAGTTAAAGCTGGCTATGTGTATGGGACAGAGATACTGCAGTAAATATTCTTTTTTTATGTTTATAAATTATAAATCTTTCCTTCTGATATGTCTTTGTTGTGGGAATTCACTAATCTAGTAATAAATTGTGCTGGATTTGAAGTTTTTGCTGATGTGATTGCCAGATTTAGAGTCTTTGTTTATATGGGTAGCATGGACTTCAAAATCCTCTAGTTATATAAAGTTTTTGTTTCCTCACTTAAATTTATATCCATTCATTGCCCTACTTCCCAAAGAAAGTCTACTTCTTTCTGCTATCCTAGCTGTATTCTTCTGTTATTTTTACTAAATATGTGTTACCAGAAGTAGTTATCAATGGAATTGTCTTCTCTGATGTTCTGATTAAACCTCAGTCTTAGGTAGGGACTATAAGCCAGGGTCCCTTAGGTTTGGCCTTCACAAGTATCCCTGTCCCTTCTTCAAAAATAGAGCTTTGTTTTCCTCTCATTCCACTAAATTCACTATAATAAATATCTACCAATGCCTTCAAGCTATGAAACAGATACTCTTTAAAGTTCCATTTGAGGCTTTTATTACTCAAGGGAGGTAAGGGAGATGACTCTGGGTCAAGTTGTAGTGGCACCCTCCATTTGCCTCCCAGCTACAGTAGCAATTCCGGTAGTGCCCAAGACTGCAGGTTTATAATCCCTCATTTTTTTTTCTGTATCAAAGACAGTTGAGACTTGTCTGAACAGATTTCAGCAGTAACTGCTATTTCCCTGCTCTAACCGGTCCCACGGGGGGAGTTTTATGTGAATTCTCCCCATATTTCTCTATGAGATAGTGGTGAAGTTCATGGAGGAAAAGCTAAAAGAGGTGCAAATTCTCATATGTCTGTGAGATCCACAGGCCTCACATTCTCAACCTAGCTCACATTGGGATTTTAGCAATCAATTAAAAATTTTTAGTTTAATCTTCTTATCAGCTTGTGTGGCATACTACAGCATCTACCTCAGGCAAGCAGATGCTCAGGTCCTGTTTCTTCCTTGAGATATCTCTCTCTCTTCAAATTGTGTGCTGGTTGTTTGCCCTGTGATTTCAGTTCTCTGGTTCATGAAAGCTTGCTTATTTGTACTTTGTTCTGATTTCATCCTTGAAAAAAAATGAGAAAAGGGTTCTTTTCAGCTGTCCACCTTTCTGAGCTGAAACTGTACTTAAAATTAGACTTTTGTACTCTAGAAAATTATTGTCATGCAGACTACAGTAAGGACCTTGTTTTCAACACTTTTTATTCTTGTGTTTGTTAACTACTTTTTTCAGCTTTCTTTGTCTATAAAATGATGACAATATCCCCTTCAGTAGAGAAAGATCAAAATATTCTAAGTTGTAATAAACAAATAAAAAAGCTGGGAATCTCTGCTTTTTAAAATATGGTTAAAATTACCCTAAATGTCTAAACTCCTCATTAATGGATACATAACCTCTTACTAATAGTTATATGTACATTCCGAGCAGTCTCTCACTTGCTCCATTGAAGTATATTATTCAAGATATGAAAGTTATAATAACTTATTTTCAGAAATCTACCAAATTGGAGTTCTACTTATAGGATAAAAGAGTAAATTACTAACATATTGATCCTCCTGAAAATAATAACTAAGACTCTGAACAAAGTAAAAAACACAACTATATGAAAGTTCTGGAGATCAAACAAAAGCAAATAGACTTTTAAAGAGTCAAAACTTCAAGCAAGAGACTGTAGAACAGGCAAAACATAGCCTCTGCTTTTTTAGAGTCCCACTGAGCCTGAGTATTAAACCGACATAAGATAGATTAACTGGAGAAAATATGCAAATTTAATATAAGTTTTATGTGTCACAAGAGCCTCCATATGGAAATAAAGACTCAAAGTGGCAAACCCTAAATACTTTTTTATTAGGTTAAACAAAGAGAGGCCATTGTGGAAAAGTAACTAAATTCTGAGGAAAGGCTTAAAGAGAGTAAGAATTATTTTAGCAAGGTCTATTTGTATAGATTTCTCTCAGCTGTGACTCTTCATTGAAAAATATTTATTTTCTCCTGGTACAGGGAGGGCATTTTTCACATTAGAGTTTTTAATCTCCTGTTTTCAGGAAGAAAAGGGGAGATCAGAATGCTCTTCATGCACCTGCTGTTTTTCAAGTGCTTTTTATTCAAAATAATTCTTGTACCAAAGTGGTGTATTTGGTGGGGAGGTATTCTGCCAAAATTCCAGACCAAGGTAGAATAAATTCGCTGTTATTGTCTCATTTTGTTTTGAGCTTTAGAGCAAGAGGGCAAGAAATGGATAAAAATTTGATAGTATACCCACACTCTTTCTCAGGGAAAACAAACTGAGAAATTGTGGCTACTGGAGAGTAAAGAGGAAACATCTGGGAAAAAAATGCTGAGAAAGAGTCTCTAATTCTCAATGAATGGAAACATTCTTGCTCTGCTAAAAGCATCTGTACATGTATGATACAAACAAAATTTAGCTAATGTCTCCAGCATAAAAATTTTAAGTGACCTAATTCCCTGCCCATTACAGACTTGAGAGTCTTTAATTTGAGAGCAATGAATTTAACAATTTTTGGATAAATATAAGAGAATCTAACATGTACAAAATATGTTATTCACAATGGCTAGAATATAATCCCAAATTACTTAATATACAAAGAGCCAGAGAAATGTTAGCCACTCCAAGGGGAAAAGGCACTAAAGGAATGTAGCCCTGAAATGACATTGTGGTTGAAACTATCAAACAAGGAATTTAAAATAGATATTTTATTATGTAGTTTTTATATATTTTTTGAATATATATATATAATATAGTTACAATAATTTATGCTCACAATGAAATCAAAGATAGGATAGCTCTACATAGACATAGAAAATAGAAAAACAATCACATGGACTTCAGAAGTAAAAAAAAAAAATACAATATATGAATTTTAAAAGAAGACACTGTATACTCCTAATGTTGCAGAATATAAAATTAATACACAAAATCATTAACCTTCATATATAAAAACAATAAACAGAGAAAAAATAAAATAGAAAAATACAATTTGTAATAGAAACAAAGATGATTAATCATATACTTAGGGATAAATTTGATAAGAAATATGCAATGCTTATATGAGACACATTTGAAACAATACCAGCAAATGTGATAAATTAGTCAACTATCTTGAAAGATATAAATTATCAACATTTATACAAGAACAAATATGTAACTTGAACTATACTGTATTTGTTAAATAAATTAATTCATCATTTAAAAAAAAAATTAGAAGGAAAAACCTAGGACAAAATGGACTTTCTTTTGAATTCTACCAAACTTTTAAGGAAGAAATAACCCTAAATCTACACAAAGCCTTTCAGAAATTATAAAAGTGGTGAATACTTTCCATTTCACTTTTAGGCCAGCATTATCCTCATTTGAAACTACACACTTCATATACGAAAATTACAGATCAATACCTATATTCATTATATTAACAAATAATATTGTAAAAGTTTTAACCAATTTAATTCATAAATATATTAAAGTAATAATACATTAGGATCAGTTGGGGTTTATTCCAACATCACAGGTTTGTTGAACATTCAAAAGTCAAAGTAATTCACAATGACAAAATTTAACACTCACTCCTACAAAAGCAGAAAAACAATGCAACAAATACAGAAAACTAAAACTAGAAAGTAACTTCCTTGATTAGCTAAAGGGCATGAAAAAAAACCCTATAGCTAACATTGTACTTAAGGATGAATTATTAAATATTTTTTTCTAAGACTGGTAAAATAGCAAAGATAAATGCCTGAATACTCATTTTTATCTTTTCTATTAAACATTTTACTAGAAGTTTTTTTTTTTTTTTTTTTTGAGACAGAGTCTCACTGTGTTGCCCGGGCTAGAGTGCCGTGGCATCAGCCTAGCTCACAGCAACCTCAAACTCCTGGGCTCAAGCAATCCTCCTGCCTCAGCCTCCCGAGTAGCTTGAAATACAGGCATGCGCCACCATGCCCGGCTAATTTTTTGTATATATTTTTTAGTTGTCCAATTAATTTCTTTCTAATTTTAGTAGAGACGGGGTCTCGCTCTTGCTCAGGCTGGTTTCGAACTCCTGAGCTCAAATGATCCACGCGCCTCGGCCTCCCAGAGAGCTAGGATTACAGGCGTGAGCCACCGCGCCCGGCCAAACATTTTACTAGAAGTTTTAGCCGATGAATAAGTCAATAAAAATATATAAAAGTCATGAAAATCAGAAAGGAAGAAGTAAAACTCTATTTTCAGTTGATATGATTGTTTATATAGGAAATTTGGGGAAATGTACAAAAAAAATCAGAAGTACTAAGTAATATAATAAGGTTTCAGGATACAAGAATAATTTTTAAAGTGTAGTATTTTATATACTAGCAGAAATAATTAGAAAATGAAATGTAAAAATTCCAAATCTTATAATTTTAATAAGCAAGATGCAAGAGCTGTGCTTTGAAGACATCAGAATATTGCTGACAGTAATTAAGAAGACCTAAATAAATTGAGAGCTATGTCATGTCCATGAATTGGATGATGATTCAATTTATTGAGAGGACAATGGCTCCAAATTGATCTATAAATTCAATGCAATTTCTATTAAAATTCTAGTTAGCTTTTCTGTAGAAATTCACAAGGCGATTTTGAAATTTTTATTGAAATTTAAGCAAACTAGAAAAGCTGGCTGTGTGTTTTTTCCTTTCAAGGCAAAGCTGAGGAACTTATTTTACCTGATTTCTGGAGTTGCTATGTAGGTACAATAATCAAGAAAATGTGCTATAGGCCAAAGTATAAATACATAGATCAATGCAACAGAGTTTTCAGAAATAGATTCACTCATTTCAATAAATAGATTTGGAAAAGCTATGTATCCATATGGAAAATTTGAAACTCAAATTTTATCTTCTACCATATACAAAAATTACCATGAAATGCCTCATAGACCTAAATATAAAGGCTAAAATTATAAAACTACTAGATGAAACCATAACAGAAAATCTTTTTTAATAGAGAGTAGGCATAGGTTTCTTAGAGATGACCCCCCCAAAAACAAGAATAAAAACAAAAAGTTGATAAAACACCAGTAATAAAAACAAAAGATGAATAAATTAATTTTATTTCTAAATTAATTTTTTTTTGCTCTGCAAAAAGCACTGTCAAGGAAATTTTAAAAAGATAATTCACAGACTGAGAAAATATTTGTAAATTTTATATCAGAAAAAGGACTTATTTACAGAATCTATCTATCTAGAGTTCTAATAACTCAATGCTAAGTCACTAGTATAATTTTATCTAAGAAAAACAAAGTGGGTAAGATACTTGAATAGATATGTGAGAAGATACATGGATGGGAAGTAAGCACAGGAAAAAAGGTTCAGCAGCCTTTCCCTTAGAAAATACAAATTAAAATCACTTAAATGTCACTACACTCAGAAGGGTAAAAGGAAAATGTGGACAAGAATATAGAGCAACTAGAATTTTCATACACTGTTTGTCAATATGTCCAATTATACAGTTGAAAATAGAAATTTCTTAAGTAAATATTCACTTCTTGTAAAACTAAGTACCTATCACTGTGCTGTCAAAAAAAGATGTAGAATTATTTTAATTATTTTCAGTTGAGAATCAGTCATTCATTTGTAATATAAGTGTGTCATAATATCTGTCCTGACATCATACATTGTTTTTGTGGAAATTAAACAAGATAGTATATGCAAAAATGTTTATTAACTGGAACATACTGAAAAATGCAATATTAATATTATTCATTGCTTAGCATACAGTGCAAATACAATAAAATGGATACTTGTTTGAGAAAATATAATGATGTCTCAAAGTCTGGTTACAAACTCTGAAATATGCTCAAGGGAAAGTATTCATCAACAGACATTGTGTTTGCAAAGGAGAATAAATTGCTCACAAAGCAAATTACTATTATTGTAAGTATTTATATGGTATGTCTTTTTGCTTGCTGCTTGATAATATTTGGAAGAGAACAGAAATGCCACTTTATTCCACACAAAATAATTTTAAAACTTTGTTAGCTTCCTTGACTTTGTGAACTCCAATTTAAAATACCTCAGTTTGTTCCTCATTAAGTACCTTTTCTTCTCAGTCACTCCGCTCATATGAATCTCTACACCACAGCAAGTTCTGATGGATCAAGGCTGTCACCTGGCAGAGTGGAAAAGCTGAGATGGAGTGGAACAAAAACAGGAAGCTGAGTCCCGTGAACCAAGTTTTTGTCTGGGTTTGTCAGTAGGTGATTTTTTAGTGGATGAAGGATGCTTTGCAGGCTAATTTACATGCATCTTAGTCTTCATTTTTAAGACAAAATGATTGATTTAAGTCATCCCAGATGTCCTTTTTAGTACTTCTTTGATTAGCTATCATCTAGAACAAAATATAAATAGAAATGAGAATGCAAATATTACATTTTCCCTTGTGCCTGATACTTGTTTATTTCCTGCGATTTGCAAGCTTTAGCTTTTATTTATTGATACAGATATTTATTTTTGGAATTGACACACTTGCAGGAATGTTATCACTTTCAGACAATATACATTTATTCCATTAATGCTGACATTTGTCATTGACACTGTTATTGCTGTATTCATCTGCAAGGACTGCCCCCAGACTCAGTATTTCATATATTTTTAATAAATATTTTTATTAATTTTTCTATGTATTAATAAAGAAAGAAGTAATATATTACTGTATTCATTAAATCTAAACCATTATTGATTAAATGATACATCTTATATTTTTATACCACTACGAAATAAAAAAAATACTGCCAGCTATATTTGTCACACCATTTACTGTAAGATATAGCATAATTTCAGGGTTGTTAAAATATGGAAACATGTGCTTAAGAATCAAGGAAATAGATTTTCATTAAAATTTAGACCAACTTTAACAAATCATTTCAAATTTAGGTTATCACTCTTCCTTTTAAATTATCAATATTTCATTTCCAGTCATAAAAACACTCAAAATGAGTTTTTAAAGGTATTATTCAATTAGGTCTCCAAAAATGTCATTTTTAAACGGTCTTCTATATTTTAACTAGTTTCTTCTACTTGTTGTATACTGTTTCATGTCCAACTAAATGAGGAACTGCTTTCTAACAGTTGCTTTCCTGAGGGGCATTGTATATTATAACAAGGAATGAAACCACCTAGACGATTTAATTCCTATATAGCTCCAATCAGGCCCAGAGACAAAAAAATTTCTAAAAGACATTCTACTTATCACTCAATACTCCTTCATATTTTTCACTCTTCAATTCTCTATAGACATAGGCTTCTAGAATTGACAACAGATCTCATAACTCTTTCCTTTTATTTCAGCTAATCAATTCTCCTCTGAAATTACGTCTTTTACTCCTCATGGACGCAAATCAAAAATACCTCTGCCTAAAATTCCTTTCTGTATTTCCTTAGCTAAATTCTACTCATGTTTTAATATTCTACTTTGCCCTCTCCATGAAGCTTTTTTTAAATCTTTCTTTTTGCCGTCAATTTATTATTCATTCCCCAAAATGCAGTTCATCAAAATGTATTACCATTATTGTTTTGAAGTCAATCATATTAGTTTTTAATTGCTGCTGCTGCTGCAAATTACCACAGAGCAGTGCTTATAACAACACAACTGTATTGTCTTACAGTTTTGGAGATGAATAGTCTGGAATGGGTCAGACAAACAGCATTCATTCTAGAGCCTCTAGGAAAGAATTACTTTCCCTGTCTTTTCCAGGTTTGTGGAGGCTGCCTGCATTCCTTGGTTTATGGCCACGCATAACTCTGACCTTTGCTTCTGTTGTCCCATCTCCTCTGACCATCATCCTTCTGCCTCCGTCTTCCAGCTGTGATTACTTTGGGCTCACCCAAATAAGGATACTCTCCCCATCTCGAGATACTTAAGCACAATTGCAAAGTCTCTTTTGCTATGTAAGGTAACATATTTATAGGTTTAAGGGATTAGGATGTGAGCACCCTTGTGGGGCCATTATTACCTATCACATTAACTTCCCCCCTTGAACTCTGAGATTTAGCATGTGCTATGGACTAAATTGTGTCCTCACGCAAGTAATAGTTGAAGCTCTATCCTTCACTGTGACTGCATTTGGAGACACAGCATTTATAGAGGTAATTTAACTTACATAAGATCACAAGAGTCGGGCCCTAATCCAGTAGGACTGTGTCCTTCTGAGAAGATGTAAAGACATGAAAGGGCAAACACACACAGAAGAAAAGCCACGTGAGGACACAGTGATGAGGTGGTCATCTGCAAGCCAAGGAGAAAGGCTTCAGAGAAACTAAACCTGCTAACACCTAGATCTAGAACTTTCAGTCTCCAGAATTATGAAAAAAATAAATTTATTTAGTTTAAGCCAGCCAGTCATTGATATTTTGTTACGGTAGCCCTAGCTGGCTAATATAATGTGCTTAGTCACTTTCTTGAATTTTAGAATTTAGCTTAGTGACCAAGCTAAAAAGTAGGGAGCAGATATTAAATTTATAGAAATAAACTTATTTGCAGAAATGTATCTTTAGGAAAATTTTAAATGATTTCAGATTGGCATTGAGCATTTAATCTAATGCTTAAGTTGGTCATTTAATTTATTTAATTACTTATGGTTAAAATCTTACCTTATTTAGAATAAATATTCATTCAGCTTGAAGATTCTTACCCTTCTGTATCCTTTCCAGGATGGCCTGTTCAGGGATAGATTCTTTCCTATGATGTCGATAGAGGATCTGTGTGCATTTGGCCTTGGGTCCCTGCTGTACTCATCCCTGCAAGTGACTTCATGAGGTCTGGAACCTAGAAGTGAGCTGTTTCTCTGTGAATCTTCTGACTGTATTGACTTTATCTACTGTGGTGGTCTTGGAGTAAGTTGTGCAAGCAGAGACCGTATTTAAATTTACCCGGGCTTCTTGGCCTGAAGAATTTTGAGAGGGCCTAACTCTTCCTTTGCTTCTTCCAAGGTACAGTAAAATGACTACAAGGACCACAGCATAGCCTCTCAAATAGGCTCAGGGTTTTACTGCTTGGGGTCAAGGTATCAGGTTCAGGTTGAGTCCATCTGAGAGCGCTGGGGAACAGGGAGGAGAGGACAATGTGTTTTCTGTCTCCCACTTAGATTTCTTCAACCTATTGACTCTGGGGAACCTCAGCAATCAGAATGTAGAGGACAAAAACATTTCCAATCCCATGTTTTTAGAACTGCTCCCATAAGTCATGGAAAATAATCTTTCCCCTTCATACCGTCTTCCCAAATCAACCTGGTATGCAGTTTGCATATTCTTTCTCTCCTCATCAACTATTCTGCTCTGAAAATTACTTCTCTTCATGTCACCTTTCCAACCTGTTATATAGCTTACTTTCCGCACTGGGGGCAGGGGTTTTGGGGGTAGAATGTACATAAAATGTTTGTTTTGGGGAATTCCAACCTGGAGATATATTTGCTAACACTAGCTTTTATAGGTATCTCGGGAGCTTGCGTGAGTAAATGTGGGAGATGCTTATGAGAATGTAGAGGAAAAAACAGAACTCATTATCCTGATTTCTTTGTTTTGAAACAAGTAAATATTTCATTATTAGTGTTTCTGAAATGAATGAATGATAAATGAATGAATGCATGAATTAACTTCTAATTGTCACAAAGAATGATAGTTGGGAAACTTCTAAAATCATCCCTCTGAGGTATATGTAGAAATCAGCTGTAGAATGAAAGTTTTATTGAAAATCTAGAGAAACTTGATTGAGTGGTATGGTCCTGTCATCGTCACCTCCATTAACTTTTGTCTTAGATTTTTAATCTTCTGTTGGAACATGTTTCATTCCTATGTCCGTGTCATAATTCCTCTAACTTAAATCTAATAAATGTGGACTAGCTCGTGTTTCAGTAATGCCAGAATATTTAAAAATCTTTCCAGAATAAAATCAAGGACAGAACAAAATGCCCCTTCTCATCCTCGAAGTGAAAACACATGCTTTAAGCCTTTTGGAATAACTTTATCTCTGTATTTTCTCACATTCAATATGTTTAATGTACTTATAATTTATCATTTTAGACAATACTCAGGCTTACTTTTCATTCTTAATTGATTCTGAAATTTTAGTTGATTTAATCTTTGTTTTATGTCTTAATAACCTGTAAATGTACACCCATTGCTTCATGATCCCATTGCAATTTTGTACTTAGCCATTTGATTTCTTTCCCACTAGTTCTTACATTGCAAAAATTTAACTAATATATCCAACTTATGTATTATTCATTTAGTTGTAAGGGCTAGTGTGAATGATGTCATGTAAAAACTAAAGCAAGTATAAAATGTGAAGAGAGGAAAATCTATATAATCAACTGAAAAATAACATGATATTTTATTTCTTGATTCTAAGAAATGGAAAAAAAAACAAAGGTCAATGAGTACATATCCATGAAGTATGATAAAAATTACAACATCACTTTAAAAACAGCAATATATTCCTGGGTTATCTGTTAAATGCTATTCATAAATACAATTTGAATCAATCACAAAGAATCACATTAACCTTTCCAACTAAGGTAGCACCCCTAAATTGCTTTACTAATACATGTTACTTCAATTTGAAATATTGAAAATAAATATATCTCTGCTTCACAAGGTGACTTTTTAACTTATTTCTTAAAAGAATGTGTTAAGCTGTTTGTAGAGAATTTCAATGAAGTTCCAAATTTTCAGCAAAGCACATATGGGGTAAATTCTAATTTTAAAACTTTATTTTAAACATAGGATCTATTTTTAGAAGTTCCATTCAGCTTATTTTTCATAATTATTAAAATGTATCAGCTCTAAACGGTGGACACTAAACAACTTAAGCATATTGTTGAAACAGATCTATTGATAGCTAAACATAAAGGCACTTCAGAGCTAGAAAATATCCACAATTAATTTGAATTTTACTATTGAAAACAGTGAGATTAATGTACTACTAAAAAAACTTGATGTGATATATGTTAATCTCATCTTGATGAAGAGCATCAAATGTTAGACCTTACTTGGTCTTTTTTTTTTTTACCTGAAAGACTGCATCCATTTTACGGTACAACAGTCCAACTCGGAAACTGATATTTTAAAAATAGTTCTGAGAGTTACAAGGTAAATCAAATACCTGAAAAATACAAACTCCTAGAGAAGTTCCTCACCTTTGCAAAGAACAGCTAAGAGTGAAAACTAATGGGACGACAAGATGTAAAAGATTTCTTGCAATGACAAATTATAATATACAACTGACTAGCTGTTCACTAACTTCAAGGAATAAACACTCCTATGTTTTTCCTTCAAGATACAGTTTTCTTCTGACATACTTGTCTGAAATATAATACAGAAAGCTTAAAATAAAGTGACTCTGTGATCCTCTCTTAGGCTTATGCTCTGTATCTCTGTATACTATACTGGCCTACTCCTTGGGTAGATAAAATGTTCTCAAGATTCTGTTGATCATTTCTCTTTAAAGCCTATGGTATGGAAAGAACTCTAAGCAACAATGCACTGTTTGTTTCCTTTTAGGACCTGTCATGATCCTTTTTAACTCTCCATAGCTGAAAACTTTTGTAAATAGAAAATACTCTCAGCCTCCAATGGCTCTGACTCTTACCTATCACTTGATAAAACTTCAAAGAGAGGAAATGGTTACTTAATACATGAGGTAGAATCAATAAATGATTTCAAGATGGAGTACGGTGAAAACTAAAGACTATCAAAGAAAAGAGTATCTATAGTTTTTTTCTGACCCTAGGAAAAAACATGCATCTGTGGTAGCTAAATTGTTTCTACCATTGAGACAAATAAGATTTTTACTGAAATTTTTGGAGAGAGGGGAAAGGTTATAGGATAATGAAATTCACGCCCTTAAAGTAAGTCAGACAAAACAATAGACTAGAAAAACAGTAAAATAACTAAAAATCAACAAAGTCTTACTTTAAACAAAAAGATTTAGGAAGGCTTGATCCTGAAATCTTGGGAAAAAGAAAATAATTTTGTTAGGTAGATAGCAAGGGATTCTGGGTGTCCTAGAGATCAAAGTGGGTGCTGTTGCCTTGGTGCAATTGCCCCACCTGGGAAGAAGGACGAGGATGGGCCCTAGACCCATCTTTGGTCCTGCCCCACCCTAATTCTCTCTCAGGCAACTTCCCTATCTGAAGGAGGAGGCAACATCCTATGAATATGTCAATCATAACTTATCACTCCAGCTGCAAAAGAATGCGAGGACTCTGTAGCCCATGAGCCAAGCAACATAGGTACCATGGAGTCTGGAAATTGACCTAGAGCATCTGGTATGCATAGTAATGCAACTCCTGATTGTCCAATGAAAGTGGTTCCATGGTGATGTCTGAGCCACAAGGGAGGTCCCAATCCAGGCACCACAAAAGAAGATGCAGACCATAACCACGTTCCTTTTTTGCACCCTTCCATTTGCTCTTTCCTGCTGCAACAAGGGGTCCAGTCGTCATCTGTGGATTATGTATCTTGCTCTGTAAACCTCTATCTTGCTCTTGCCCTGTAATCCTATCTTGCTCCCCCTCAATAAATTTCACCTCATGCTTGCCTTACTTTGGTGTGTCCAGTCATTCTTTGGCCATGAGTACAGCAAGAACTGAGAACACAGAAGGAGACTAAACCTGACAACTTTATGGGGAAAAAAATGTAAGGTGAAAAAGAAAGAGTGGAAAGAAGAATAATCTCTTAGTTTTGGGGAAATGAGCGTGGCTATAACATTGTTGTTAGGGGTTTTTGTAAGAGTCATTATGTATTGCCTTGTAAACAGGAAAGGGGGGAATCTATATATAAATGAATGGTGATGTCTCCGTTCATTTTTTTTTGTCTCTTTCTTTCCTGCAGTTTAGTTATGTATTTTCTGTTCACAGGGAAAAACTAAGCTTACTGAGGTTTCTGTTAGCAATGCCCTATTTGCTGTTAATTCGATTTTGTTAATTTTCCATTTCAAATATTGAAGTTTTCAATTCTAGAATTTCATTTTTTTAATTTATTTTTTTATTTTTCTTTTGAGATTTTTTTATTTATTCTTATATTCATCATTTTCTTTAAATCCCTAAGAATATTAATCTAAAGTTGTTGATTAAAACATTCAAACATCAAGGTGTCATCTCTTTCTATTGACGATTTTTTTCTATGTTTACAGGTTACATTTGTCTCTTTCACTGTATGTCTAGAAACTTTTAATTGTATGTTGGGTCTTGTAGATGTTATATAATTTAAAAACTGAATTTTATTTTATTCCTGTGAAGATTATTGAGTTTTAATCTGTCAAACAGTTAATTTAGTTGCAGTTTAGATTGATCCTATCGAGGCTTAAATTTGGCTTTTAAAATGTAAGTGTAGAGTAGCCCTTGCTGTAGAACTAGAATAGCCTCACATTTTAAAATGTGATGTGTCTAAATTCTCAACAGAATTTGCAAGCTCTTTAGTGAGGTCTTAAAGCTATAAATATTTGGAGCTCCAAACTTTCCCAGCTCTGTTCAACTTTCAGGAACTTCGTTAATTTCACAACCCTTTGGTATCTGTTCTCTATTCATCTTCCTGCAGTCTCTGGCTATGTAAGCTCATCTTAGTATAAGAACAAGTACTCAAGAATAGCCCTGAGCACATTTCTGGGGCTCTTACTCTACAACATCTTTTTCTATGGTAACTGCCTCTCAAATACACCTCACCTCCCAAAATTTTATCTCTTTTCTGTATATTCAGCAAGTTTGATGCTTTCTGTTTGGTTTTCCTCCGGGCCACATTCTGGAAATTTCCCTATGAGGGACATATTTAGTTCACCTTGCATGTTATTCTTTGTCAAGTATCAGAGTTCTTTATTGCTGATTATTAGAAACCATTATTTTATATGTATTTTGTGTTGTTTGGTTGTTATTTATGACAGGAGGATAAATACAATGACAGTTACTTTGCCATTTCCATCCCATAAGTTCTCATTCCTACAAAATTTTGAGAGAAAATTCTAAATCCCAGAGATATATAAAGATATGATTCACTTCCAGAGTGAAATCTATTTTCATATATGTAAAAATTTATATTAAATATTTTAGAAGGAATCCTAAATAAATAATAAATGCATTATAATTAATGTTTCAAAAGGGAAAGATGACAAGAAAATGGAACCATAATAAACAAAGTAGTTATAGGATATTAGAGAATGTGTAATAAGTTTGCCAAATAAAGTTCCTAAAAACGAAAGAGATATATTGCAATAGAAATATTAATGAATCTATAACTAAAAGTAGTATATTATTCGAGAAAATTCTAGGAATTCTTTGAGTGAAATAAAAACAAATAAAAAATTTAAAAACGTTTTATTTGAAAGAGTTAGTGGAAGTGAAAGTATTCTGAAAGTCTCAGAAAAATGGGATTGGATAGGAGTTAACAGGACAATTATTAATATTATTGTTTTTACCTATATGCTTACACATACACACACACAAACACATACACACATTCTGTTCTTTATTTGTTTAATAAGCACTTTTAAGTTTAATGGAAAAAAGAATTAAAAATATATGAAAATCAGTAGCTCCAACACAAACAAATGCAAGCAACAAGTCTACCATTGTTTCACGCACCTCAACTCAAACACTTTAATGTGTGTTGTCTATGATCTCTGATTTCAAAGAAATGCTGTTGTATTGAATATTTCAAAATATGTACAACTTAAAAATATTTAAGAAATTTAAATAGAAAGTTATAAAATACGAAATAAGGTAAATGCTATGAGTGAAATATACATGTAAATACATAAATTTAACATTTTTAAAAAAGTAGATATGGTCACAATGAAGTTCAGATAGGTTTTCTTTAATAGGAGTATATCACTGTTCAATTTTTTTTTTTTTTTTAATTTCATTTTTTTCTGAGACAGAGTATAACTCTGTTGCCTGGGCTAGAGTGCCCTGCCGTCACCCTAGCTCACAGCAACCTCAAAATACAGGGCTCAATAAATACTTATGTCTCAGCCTCCCGAGTAGCTGGGAATACAAGGTGCCCGCCACAACACCCAGCTAATTTTTCTATTTTTAGTAAAGACGGGGTCTCACTCTTGCTCAG
>CAUYRB010071002.1:0-24997 GCA_963574695.1 Propithecus perrieri
CGAATGTTTATGGCAGCACAATTCACTATTGCAAGAATGTGGAAACAACCGAAGTGCCCGTCAATCCATGAGTGGATTATTAAAATTTGGTATATGTTTACAATGGAATATTATTCAATCATAAGAAACGACAGTGATCTGGCACCTCTTGTACTTTCCTGGATTAAACTTGAGCCCATTGTCCAAAGTGGGGCACCACAAGAGCGTAAGAATGGGATCCATTTGTACTCACCATCTAATTCAATATACTTTTTAAAAGACTACTTTGTGCAAATGGCCCTCTTAGCCTAGGACCCCTTGTTTCCCTGAAAGCTAGATTGAGCTAAGTATCCCAGTGATATTTTATAAGACAGATAGTATCTATACATATAATAAGGTCAGTTGCAGAGCTATAATTGGAAATAGCTTAAACCAGCCTCTGATAAGTTGAGTCTGCATTTTCACTAACACGAGATTTCTAGGACTGGAGCGAGAGAATTCCAGGCTGCTGAGATGGCAGGTGTAGTCAGTCCATTTCTAGACATGGTTGGTTTAAATTGCCTTTGTTTTTATAATTGTAGTAGTATCCACAGAGGAAAACCACATTTAAAATATGTAATTGTTTTTAGGCTTCAGAAACTAGCTTTAAGAAATGATTCTACATCTACAACCCAAAATCTACGACTGCTGATTAGAGGACAAGATCAGGACTGCTTTCAGGTTTGTAGAGTGCATGGTCTCTTGTTTTATCTTCTGTTTTGTCTGGGTCCAGAACACTTACATCTGCAGACCATTTGTGTTATTTATCTTTTAAGAGCTTGTGTTAATGGTATGTTTTATTTGTGCTACTGCTTTGTCTTATGCAGTGATTGTTTTTAAATTATAGCTCCAGAACACTTTCGGTTCCGAAGAGCGATTGACCAGTAACTGTGAGATCAGAATTCATCCAAAAGAAGACATCATCATCTCTGTATTATTTGCACCTACTCGATTGTCTTGTATGTTGGCTAAACTAGAAATCAAACAACTTGGAAATCAATCACAACCAGGCATTAAGTTCACAGTAAGATAATTTTATTGCTTTTTTTCCCCTCCCCTCGAGTTTATGACATGTTATAACTATTGGTTTAATGTTGGTAAATTTTATATACTCTGCTTTTTATAAGTGAATATATGTGATTGTCTGCTTATAAACAAGTTAGGGTGTAATTATATGCTTTGTAGAATTCTCAAGTTATAAAAGCAGCCAGCATAGTAGTCCTATAATTAACAATCTCTTCCAGTGCTTTTAAGTTTCATTTTATTTTGAGAATTTTGAAATGGACCACCTTTTCAGGAACACGTCTTTGGGTAAATCCAGATGGAGCTATTTAAGATGTTGACTTTTCAAGTAAATTTTATTCTTCCAGTTCAGCAGAAATACTGTCTTAGTCATTCAGTTTGCTGCTACAGACTGGGTAATTTATAATCACAGATTTAGTGCTCATGGTTCTGGAGGTTGGGAAGTCCAAGATCAAGGCGCCAGCAACTGAGTGTTTGTGAGGGCTGCTCTCTGTGCTCTCATGCGGCGGGAAGGGACAAGAGCACTGCCTTCAACCTCTTTTGTGGGGGCAGAATTCCCGTTCATGAGGGCAGAGCCCTCCTGACTTAATTCCTTCCCCAAAGGCTCCACCTCTTAATGCTGTCACACTGGGGATTAGGCTTCAACACATGAGTTTGGGAAGGACACTAACATTAAGACCGTATCAAATATCTATTGAAAAAGTTTCCTAGACTCTGTCCTGGATGCTGGGTACAGAAAGACAAGAGTTTTGATATATATTTTTTATTGCCAGCATAATTTTTAAAAAGGATTTGAACCCATGTATGTAGATGCGTCCAGAACAATTAGAAATAAAAGTAGTCAATCACTGAAGAAAGGAGGAGGTAAGGGCAAGGTAGAGCTAACAAAATGTGAGCTACGTAAAAGTACACAGCTGTTTGGCAGTGGGCTGGACTAAAATTTTGGTTCTATTTCCTAATGCCACAGGGGGAATATGATAAGTTAAAAGATTAACAATATCCAAAAGTTTAAAAAGTTAGATATTTATGGCAAATATAGCTTTATTTAACACTGGAGCTTGACATATTTTCTGTGGAATCATGCGATTGGCCCCATGAGCTATGATGGGCAAATTGTTTAAAGACATTAGTAGTGATTTTTACAGCTGGCATCCTTATATGTGAGCCCAGGACACAGTGCCAGAGTACTGATGCACAGCTCTCTGATGATGTGGTTTCATGTAAGGGTAAAGCTTGGTTTGTGGAGAGAACTAAATGGGCTGTATCTTTCAGACTTCTTGAATATATTCTGATTAGTGTCAGGTTTGCCAGCCAGAATTTTCAGGTTATTTTTAAGGAAGAATCTCAAGAGAACTACTAACTCTCTGGTGATTTAGGGCATAACTATTTGATGTGACAACCAACCAAGCAAAATTTCAGGTTTGACATCTTCTGAAGTCAAACCAGGATCTCAGGGGGATTCCTTCCTGTGTAGATGGCCACCCATCCTCTCACAGATGTGGGCAGAATGGGGTTTGTCTGCGAGTCATAGATGAATGTGGCTTTTATTTCACCAGAAGACTCAGACTGTTAACATTGCTGTCTTTGAAAGGATACAGTAGCCTGGTCGGGTGGTGGCTGAGCACCTGACACTGGGGATAGGAGAGTCCAGGGAACAAGCCCTTTCTCTGTTATAGCCACCTTGGGTCAGTCCCTTCCCTCTCTCGTCTGTGAAATGCAGCTACTCGCCAACCCACCTTCCACATCTGGTTGTGAGGAACAGATGAAGTGATCGGTGCTTTGAACACCATAAGGCATGATGAGACTACAATAATAAATAAATTTTTATTTGTTGCATGTTGAGTTTGTGCCAGGCACTATCCTTAAGAATCATTGTGTGGGCACTGTGGTCTGAATGTGTCCCCCAAAATTCATGTGTTGGAAACTTACTCTCTAATGCCATAGCACTGGGAGGTGGGGCATTTTGGGAGGTGTTTAGGTCATGAGGGCCCTGCCCTCATTAACGGATTAGTGCCTTTACAAAAGGGCTTGACAGGGAGATTCAAAATGCTCCAAAATCAGAAACTTTCTGAGTGCCGACACGACGCTGAAAGCAAATGATCATTGGAACGTTTTGGATTTTAGATTTTTGGATTAGGGATGCTCACCTGGTATGATGCAAATATTCCAAAATTTGAAATGCTTCTGGTCCCAGGCATTTCGAATAAGGAATACTCAACCTGTAATTAGGATTGAAAGATAATTTTTAAAGATATACATTTTAAAGAGTATGGAGAGTTTCTTTTCTAGCAGGGTGAGTATTTTCCTTACATTGTTATTTATGGGATATATTCCATGCACCTTTGTTTCCTTGGAGCCCTGGGGAAGCAGGAGCAGATGGTATCCCAACGCCTGGTCTAGTCTGTTGCTCCCCGGGTTGCCAGTGTATCTGTTCTTGAAGAGTTGTCGGAGTTCTTGTCATCAGTTTAGTTTCTTTTACATGCTTCTACCTGACACCGGCTGGACCAAACACTAAGAAGATTATATGATAATAGATTTTTTTTCCCCAAAACATTTTATTATGAAAATTTTCAGAATTACTGAGAAGTCGAAAGAATTATATAACAAACACCCACATACGATGTCACTTAGATTCTACAATTAACATTTTGCTATATTTCTTTTCCCTCATATCTAACCATCCATCAGTTCATCTGGTTTTTTTAATGTATTTCAAAAAAAATTATGAACATCAGTATATTTCACCCTGAAAACTTCCTAAGCAAGCGTATCTAGACTAATCTTTTTACTATTGTTTCTCTGTCATCTAAGCTTGGCTTTTATGACAATGAAATAATTATTCATAGCATTATCAGAAGGCAAATAGTTTTTTGTAGCTCTTTGGTGTGTTTTCCCTTTAAGACCAAGTTCTTAATATAATGCTGGACTGGATGTGGGGTAACTCCTAGCCAAAGTATACAAACAGTGACATTTTTAATTGTATTAAATCTTTCTGCATTTTCTTCTGACTATAATTCAATTTTCTGCTTTCTACTTACATAAAAATAATTTTGGATGTGTATATTCTTTCAGATACCTTTGTCTGGATATGGAGGAACAAGTAATCTTATTTTGGAAGGTGTTAAAAAATTATCTGACAGTTACATGGTAACAGCGAATGACTTAATACCTGGCAAAGAAAGTAGAATTGTTTTTTCTGTCCGCAACACTGGCTCTCGAGCAGCTTTTGTTAAAGCAGTAGGTTTTAAGGATTCTCAGAAAAAGGTTTTGCTGGATCCTAAAATATTGAGAATTTTTCCAGATAAATTTGTGCTCAAGGAAAGAACACAAGAAGTAAGTGTAAAAGTCTCTGCACTAAAAACAGGAACTCATTTTTAGATTGGATTAATAATTATGTATTTTATGGCCAAAAGCTAAAATGATATTTAAAGTAATGTAAAAGGGGAAGTGCTTATCTGGTCTTGCTGGAAATGCCATCCATACGCACTTGTATCTACATTGAATGTTTAGGCTCATAAGATTTTATTCAGAATGAAATGACTTACTCAAGAAAAATATTTAATATTTAATCTTGATTTTTTTTCCTTGGCATCAGGATATTACTTTAATATATAATCCATCAGACAGAGAGAGCAATTACAAAACTGCAACAGAACTGTCAACTGTATACCTCTTTGGTGGAGACGAAATCTCAAGACAGCAGTATCGAAGGTAGATTACTTTTGTTAGACAATATGGGGAACTGTTCAGTAGAAATAATAAGGGTTTAAGTGGTTTGGGGTTTGGAATTTTTAAAACATGTTTCACTGTTAGTGGACTGGTAGATGAAAACCTTGGTAAAATTTGTGTGGCTGATGAGCTGCTGTAATGTGTGGAAGAAATACCTGTAGGAAACTCATCTCCTGTATTTCCTTACAATATGCCTTCTTTTCCAAACATGTATGTATTGTGCCTCTTTTCCTTTACTCAATAGGAGCATCATACTTCATAACAGGACCATGTTCATAATGTACTCTCAAGGGTATATCAAGGAACAGTAGATTGGTTTAGAAAAGATGTAAGAACTACTGAAAGATTATACTGTATCAGCACACCTGCATAATTTAGAATTTTTCTGGGAATACTGTGAATTATTTGAAAAGATCAAGTAGTGTTTTAGAAATGTGTAAGATGTTTATCTTGTAGCTACTTAAAACATGTACTTTTATAAAATCTGATACATCTAATTTAAATTTAGTTTAATATGCTGAACGATTGGCATATTTAGAGTATTGATTTAGGTTTAGGTATGATTTAAACGTAAGTTATATTCTTGTCTATTGAATTCTGGATTCTTTTATTATAAAGTTTGGTTTCCTAGATTAGAAGACCTAAATATAAGTGAAGGTCATGACGTTTCATGCGTCAGTAGGAAATCATTAGAAAAGGTGTAGATGAATACATCAGGCTTTCCTTCTTCTGACCCTTCGTGCTCTGCTCTGTTTTATGCTGATACAGAAATTGGTAAATAGTTTTCTTCTTAATTTGTTGGAGACCATTGGAATGTTTAAAAAGGGGGAGTGTAATGGTGACTTGCTACATGATGTTAGAACAGACCAAATATGAAGAGCTCAACTTTGAACCTGGTTTTGTTTCTTAATTAAATATTTCAGAAATAACTGACATTTGGGGAAATGAGATTACCGTGTATTCTGATGTTTTTCTTTGGATATAGAAATCAATGTATTGTTTTAAAACTCATCTTTGCTGTAACATTACAGTCATTAGATTTTTCTTTGTGGACATCTGAGTATTATAGAGAAATTTACATTTCCGTTTTCTCACTTCAAAGATTCTCTGGAAGAGGCCCAAATATTCGTAGTCATATGGTAATTTAAGTATTTCCCTCTGAGTCTTATTGTTTTTTAGCATTTTTTTTTTCCAGAGACAAATTTCAAAGTATGACCAAATTATCACAAACATTGAAAATGAAAGACCTGAAAAAAAAATCTGATTTTACTCTTCTTTTTACTTTTGTATTAGGAAGTTCATTTTGATATTAATATTTAACTAAAACTGGTGATTTTACTATCATGTTTAATTTTCAAGGGAACTTCCAAAACAAGTTTTCTTTTAGATAGATCTGTGTATTAATGTGTCATGCTATTAGTGGGATTTGCCAAATATAATAATGAAAATCTAATTAAAGTCGTTTTATATTTAAAATAACTTTTGAATAAAAACCTCTCCTGGCAGAGCCCTGTTGCATAAACCAGAGATTATAAAGCAGATACTTCCAGAACATAGTGTACTGCAGAACATTAATTTTGCTGAAGCATTTCAAGATGAGCTACTAGTAACTGAGGGTAAGAATTTCAATGTGTCTTCATGTCTTAAATCTTTTGAGTCATTTATAGTATTATCTAGGTCCAGGGATATAACATAAGAAGGAAAAGTGTTAAGTTTGGATATGATATCAGGCCGTGTTTGAACCACAGGTCTGCTATATGAATTTGAACAAATTACGTCACTGTAATTCTCTTTGCTTATCTGTAAAATGGGAAGAAGAATGATATCTAGCTTCTTATACATAACAGAGTTTTTATGAGGATCAGATGAAAAGGCTTTGCTATACAAATGTTAGATGTTATTAATACTTTACTGTGCTTAGTCTCTGGGTAGGCTTATAAACAGGAGAATGGTCATTATTAAATTCAAATTAGGCTGGGCACAGTGGCTCGCATCTGTAATCCTAGCCCTTTGGGAGGCCCAAGGAGAAGAATCACTGGAGGGCAGAAGTTTGAGACTAACTTAGGCAAGAGTGAGACCCCCGTCTCTACAAAAAAATTTAAAAATTAGCCGGGTGTGGTGGTGTTTGGCTGTAGTTCTAGCTCCTTGGGAGGCTGAGTCAGGAGGATTGCTTGAGCCCAGGAGTTGGAGGCTGCAGTGAGCTATAATGATGCCACTGCACTCTAGCCTGGGTGACAGAGCAAGACCTTGTCTCAAAGAAAAAAAAAAAACAAGTCCCAAATTAATACTCTTTAAGATTTGATTGCAGACTTACACTCAAACTGAAGTTTCTATGCTATCGTAAGATTTATGTGGGGTGTGATGGTGGTAAAAAAAAATCCAAAATAAACAGTAATGAAGTGACTGTAACCTAGATGATTATCCTTATTTGAGTTACATGGCTCAAATATTTAATAGTTTTTATTACTCATACAAAATACATGTATGGAGATATACAAATTATGTAAAAATATATGTACAGATTTTCTCCCCAGCATTGTTTATAATAACAAGACATTAGAAGTAACTTTAATGCCCAAGAATTAGGGGGTTGTTAAATTATGCAGTAGAATATTTTGAAGCCATTAGAACAATGATATGGATTCACATACTAAGTGACATGGAAAGCTCTTTATTTATTACAAAAATGTTTTAAAAGTTTGTATAGTAAAATCTTATTTTGGTAAAAATAATTTATATATATATGTATTTGTATAAGTAAAATCATGGGAGTATATGCACCAAAATATTAAGTGGCTATGTTTTGGTGGTAGAATTTCAGGTGGTAGTTTGTTACTCTTATTTTTATTTACTAGTCCTTAAATGATGGAATATATTTTGTTTCTGAAATGATAAAGGAATGAGTATTTATGCCTTGGTAGGGGTGATGTAGAGTAGTCTGTAATCTTTCCAGTAAATTCACAGTCTAGATCATCTTCTCAAAGGGAAGGCAGAGATGGGCTAGTTGAAAATGATGAGCAGACAGACTTGGAATGGACTTGTCAGCAGTGCACTAAGGAAGCAAAGCAAGGGAAAGAACCCTGGATTCAGAGTTGAACTTAATTCAAGACCCATCTCTACCACCACAGCCCTGACCTCTTCCTCATGGGAAGGATCCAAATAAAAGTTAGACTGAACTGTGCTACGGAGATGGAACACTAATACTTAGTAACTCACTGCAACTGTGGTGAAGACTGTGAATGAAAATCAGTAGCAAGAGTTTGTAGTGGTTTAGAAGTTGGCATAGTTCCATGATTCAGCAACAGACCATTCGTTGATTGATGGATGCATACTGAGGGGACGAGGTGCCCGTTGGTGTGTAGACACTGGGATTTATGGGCACAGGATGCTGTCCTTGTCTGTGAGGGGCTTACTGACTAAGGGGAAGACAGATGATTAAGGTGTAGTATGGAAAGTGCCGTGATAGAGCTGTGTGTGGGAATCTGGGAGGGCACAGAGAAAGGGCACCTCATGTAGAATGAGATGACTGTTGAGCTAGTTTTGAAGAAAGGGGAGGCGTTGACAAGGTGGAGAAGATGGGACCAGGGTGGGGAAGAATCTTCCAGATGGAGGGAACTGCATGTCCAAAAATTCAAGAAATGTATCATGTTAAAGGTTGTATTGACAAACCCAACCAAGAACTCAAATAACCTGCCAAGATCACCCCTCTAAGATGGGGTTGAGTTGGGACTGAATTTCATCTCAGGATTCCTTGAGATGGTATAATTATTGTACAGATGGATGGAGGAAACAACCCACTTTTTTTGTGTTGGTTAGTACCATAGATCACCTATAAGAGTGTCACAGGTGATCTTTTCAGGTGATTGTTTTGAATAGCATTTGCTTGAGTATGTTACTATTACATGTGTTTGTAATGATCTTTGGCAAAATGTGCAATTTGTGGCGGTATTTTCACAGTTGAGTTAAACTTTTATTGTTACATGTCTTGGTTAAATTAATATAAATTTAAATGTACAGTTACTGTGTTCTTTTAAAATTCCTATTAAAAATATATGATACTTAACATATGTAACCTAATAAACATCTGTACCACCATAATATGTTGAAATAAAAAAAATACTTAAAGATTATCTAATTTTTATGTAGAATACAAGATATTCTATAAAGTATCATATGTACACAAATTTGGGCGTGGCCTAACCTAGAGATGTCATCTGGGAACTATTTTATTAATCTAGAAATAATTGTATTAATAGTGCCTGGTTTCTACATTTGCTTAAGTTGAATTTCTGTGAGACTGCCATTCATAAAGTGTGTACCCTTAACCTCTTTGTGCTTCAGATTTTTTATCTTTGAAGTGGGGATAATAGTACTTGCCTCAAAGAGTTCTGAAAATTAAATGAATATATATAAAGGGATTAGAATAGTGCCTGGCCCACAGTTAACTTTATATAAATGTTTGTTGTCATATAAATCTTGAAAAATGTTCTTATTTTAATGCTCACAACAACCCCTGATATATTATAGATTGTTACCCTATGCTACAGTTGAGGAGACTAAAGCTCAGAGAGGTTAAGGAATTTGCCAAAGGTGACAGGGCTAATGAGTGGCAAGAGGGGACCCAAATTCAGGCTCAGAGCCTGACCTGCCAGCCGCTGATGCTGACCTGTCTGTAACTTCATGCCAGTCAGTAGTGCTAATAATCAAATGTCGCTTACCCCAACCTAAGAAAAGAATATTCTGTGGCTATAAATATATAAATATATCTGTTACTTGGTGGTATGCTTATGTGAAGATTCATGTATTTCAAAACCTTATTTTCTATTTCAGTGTATGATCTTCCCCAGCGGCCTAATGATGTTCAACTTTTTTATGGAAACATGTGTAAAATTATTCTTTCAGTAATTGGAGAATTCAGAGATTGCATTTCTAGCAGAGAATTTCTTCAGTCTTCTTCCAAAGCTAGTTTGGAATCTAAAAGGTAAATTGAACAAACAAAAATCTTTCACCAGATCTCAAGATTATTTGATTCATAGTACAGCTCATATTTTTCCCCTGTACTTTATTATTATTTTGTCTCAAAATGTTTGTATCACTTTTATTCTCTTAATAACCTAACTAAATTAAATTTTCTTCCTGATTAAATTTTCTTAAACCTAATTAAAGTTTATCATACTATTTGACCTATACTGTATATTTTATATACTCTTTTAGTATACACAACATGAAGGATTTTTATTCACTGAAAATACACGGTATATAATGCACTTCTAGTTTTGTCTTAATGTTTTTAGATTTATGAAGAATTAATATAAAAACGTGGCACAGTCTGTACTTTTATCATTTTTAATTTCTTTTCTCTGTCTCTTTCTCTCTGACTTACGTTTTTAAATTTTTCTAGTGACTCAGGAACTTCTGGAAAACATAGTGGCAATGTCTCTTTGGATGTTTTACCAGTTAGAGGTCCTCAAGGTTCTCTTCTCTCACAAGCTGCTCACCCCGCTCAGGATAAATCAGCCTCTGGAGAGATGTGGACCGTCCAGCCTGAACACCTGATTTTGGTTGCTCCTTCTCCTTGTGAGTATATTTACAGCGGCACCGCAGACTGTGTGCTGGGGACCGGGAGCACTCACCCTGTTCCTGCGGCTCCCGTGGGAATCGTGTGGACTCGTGCCTCGCCCAGGGCCTGCTCCCCCTACCGGAACTCACCCTTGTCGTGAGGCCACGCTGCTCAGCCAGGGTCCCAAAGAGCTCATTCAGCACTTGGCCTCTTAGTACCCTTAATACTGATAGAGTTGGTTCAGGGTTGGAACGAATCTGATACACACACATGTGCCACAGTTAAGGCCAGGGGGTAACAATTTCCAGATTCTCATTTTTCCCTAACTTTGTTCAAGATTGTCAGTATCTTTGTAGTTTCCCATAGTAAACCAATGGACTTGCTTTACCAGGGATTTGAAATTCCTGTAATTGAGCAATTGGGAGAGCAACATAAGTTAGCATACTAGTGTATTTATTTAGGATTCATTTTTATCATTTGTTAACATTTGTGTTTTTCACTGTTGCTAAATGTAAATAACATTTTATTTGTCTGGTATAACAGGCGACATGGCAAAAACTGCATGTTTCCAGATTGTAAATAATTCTGCTAGGTTGCTGAAATTTGAGCTGTGCTGGCCAGCACATTGTCTTACAGTCACACCACAACATGGATTTGTTGCACCAGAGTAAGTATGATTTCTGTGTTCTTCTGAGTGTTGTTTAGATGCTATCTTGGTGACTTTCTATGGGTCACATAATATGTTATATTAACTTTCTCGGTAAAATTTTGCACATGCTGACTATACAAAGCATTTGCTTGGTTCTGCAGGACAACAGTGAGCTCAGGATGCGCGCCATTTAGTGGAGTAGAGGTCATACACACGGCCAATTATGGTGTAACCTAAGGTAGAGGCAGAACAGAGTCCCTGGAGCAGAACACGTCAGAATGTAGTATGTGTAGTACTCTGCCCACAGAACTATGAAGCAGGAATAAAACTGGGCATTTGTTGAGGGATAGGGACCATGATGTGTCTAAAACCTCAACAGTTCTACTGTTCTTTATCTTGGTTTGGATCGTATATTCTGCTGGTGTGTCCAAAGGACGTTTTTTTCAGACAAAGCTCCCTGACTTTTAATATGTCCAAGCCATAACCCAGTTTACCATTTTCTACACATAATATTTTAAGACAGAAGGAAGTCTCTTGGTGCCAGCCATTTATAACGTAGCTGCCCTCTGTACACAGCCTAGTGGTTGATAGGAGGGAAGCCACAGCGCCACAGCTTTTCAGAGACCTCGTCTAGGTCCACACAACTCTCACATCTGGAAGCTCCTTCATATTTGGGATTAGCAACTTTGCAGAAGGACAACAGAATGATGAGTGGGCTTTTTAGGGGAGTTTACTTGACCAAGACTATGAGCTAAGGTATGGTGAGGGACACTCTGGAGCCATCAGTTAAAATCTGAGTGTTTATTACGTGCAACATACCCTTCTCAACTAATGTTTGAAAAGATAGGGAGATGACAGAACAGGTTTTTCACAAGTAACTTTTTCTGCAGCCCCACGTGTTTAACAATTAGCAGCGGTAAATAATCTTGCCCTGCCATTTTTGTAGCTGGTGATTTCTTTTAAGTTACAAATCTGATCACATTGTCCATTTTAAACCTGTCTTTGGCTTCCCATGGCTCTTGAGGAGAACACTGAGCAGAGAAAATATTAGCAACTGGGTTGAAAGAAACAAATTATTTTCTTCATTTCTTTTCCGTCTCCCCCTCCTTTTCCTCCAGCTTCTTCCCCAACTACTATTAATACATTCTCTTTGACTATGACTGTTTTGTAATATTCTTTATTATCAAGTGGATCAAATTTTTATTTTGAATTACCTTGAAAATGGTATTTCTGTGGCGTGGCTTGTTTGCACGAGTTTTGCCCTTGGGCGTGGGTTCGTGCCGTTCAGCGCTTCCTTAGCCATTGAGTCAGGGAGAGAGGCAGATGAGCTGTGTGTTGGCACCGTGGGTGCTGACCTCCGCTCCTGCTCTCTCCGAACAATAAAGACATAGTTGGTCGTTGGCAGAAGGTATTTATGACTCTTGTGATTGCTGCTATTAAAGTACAGAATATTTTTGATTTTCATTATTAAATTTTTTTTTTAAGGAGTAAACTACAAATTCTTGTGAGTCCTAATTCCTCCTTATCCACAAAACAGTCAGTGTTCCCGTGGAGTGGTTTGATTTATGTACACTGTGACAATGGACAGAAGGTACTTTTAAAAGTATTGTTTTTCTTTTTTTGAGCAACATGTCTCTTATTTTGTAGCTTCAGTTTCATAATCCTCGTTAGCACTTACATTCCAGAAATCATATGAAGGTATAATGGCCTTCTGTATCCATGGGTTCCACATGCTCGGATTCAACCAACTAACCCAGTATTTGGGGGAAAAATAATAAATACAAATAAAAATATAACAACTATTTACCTAGCATTTACATTGTATTAAGTACCATAAATAATCTAGAGATGATTTAGAGCCTATGGGAGGATGTGTGTAGTTTATGTGCAAGTGCTATATAGCATTTTGTATGAGGGACTTGAGCATCCATGGCTTTTAGCGTCCTTGGGGGTCCTGGAACTAATCCTCCATGGATACTGAGGGGTGACTATATTTGTCCTTTTGAGCCTGACTAGGTTTATTTCATTAGAGCATTTAGTACTGAATTCTTCCATAGTGATCAGAATGGTCCTGTTGAGGGATAGGGGTGGGTGCAGAGTGGGGCCATGAAGCCATTGCTCATTTGTAAAATTTACTTTCAGAAAAAGGTGATGGGGGAGGGGAGGTAGGTAGAGTCAGAGATTGACTGTGTTTGACATCTGAATAAACTTTAATTTCTAAATTCCTCGGTGTTTCATTCGTTTGGCTTTTCTTTTCTCTATTATAATTTAAAAATAGGAATTGTTTCTTTTAAAATGATAGCCTCATTTGTGTCTTTTTCCTTTATTTGTTTCATTTCAGAAAATTGTAAAAGTTCAAGTTCGAGAAGATTTGACTCAAGAAGAACTTTTAACTCGTTTGGCCTCCAAACCTTTCGGGATTCTTCCCCCAGTGTCTGAGCCTTCAGTTAGTCATTTGACAAAACCAGTGACAAAACCACCTTCCACAAAAGTTGAAATAAGAAACAAGACTGTTACTTTTCCTACCACAGAACCTGGTAAAACTTCAGGTATTATATCACAAAATTATGTAATTCTAATGTCTGCTGAGTCTAATACTCTATTCTTAGCTGACCATAAATTAGTGATAAGTACAAATTTTTCCCCCTACTTGAGGAGAAAAATCAAGTCATCATTAGCAGTCATTTCAGTGATGGACTGGATTTGAGACTTAATCTTACAGCATTAAAGCTTGGCGTTTAATAACTGTGTGTGTTCCAGCAATCTTAGATTTTATTTGGTGGTCAGCACCATCCCTCCCCAGCTCTCACAGGTCTTTGACCAGAATTGTTAGTGAGTTAGTAGATGAAGGAGAGAGGAAAGTGGGTGGATGGAGCCTGGCTTTGTCACTTACTAATGTGACTTAGAGGCTCTAGAGAGGTTAAGTAGACTGGCTCAGTTTCCCAGTTTGTAAAATGGCCATTAGAATTAACACCTTCCACAGAGAGCTTTGAGGGTAAATTCAACAGTTCATATACAGATAGTCCGCAACTTAATGACGGTTTGACTTAAGATTTTTGACTTTATGGTGGTGTGAAAGCAATATGCATTCAGTAGAAACTGTACTTTGAATTTGAATGTTGACCTTTTCCCAGGCTAGCGGTATGTGGCGTGCTACTGTCTTGTGATGCTGGGTGGCGGCGAGCGGTGGCCCCTGGTCAGCCACGGGGGTGAACAGCCTGCACTGTGTTCCGTAAAGTACATGAGATAGTCGGCACTTTGTTATAAAACAGGCTTTGTGTTAGAGGATTTTGCCCAGCCGTAGGCTAATGTGAGTGTTCTTAGCATGTTTAACACATTGCCGTACTAGAAAAAAATTTTTTTCCATGGGGCCACAGTGTTTTCTTAGGAAAATACTTCAAAAACAAAATGATCCTTTCTAATTTAATGAAAAAATTATTATTTTTTATTGTTTTCTTTGTGTGAGTTATATGCACCTTGAAAAATAGTTCTTGTGGCTCTGAATGTGAAGAGACGTGTGAGTTACATATGTTTTATAAGGCCCCGGGCTCAAAACTAGCGTGAGTTAAATACAACTCACAAGGCAGTTAATGTGTTAAGTTAGGCTGGGCTAAGGTGTGATGTTCGGCAGGTTAGATGTATTAAATGCATTTTCGACGTATGATATTTTCAACTTAGGTTGGGTTTATTGGGACATAACCCCTCATAAGTTGAGGAGCACCTGTGTTCACTAATATATATACATGTTACTGAGTGGGCATTCTGCAGTACTGATACTCCCCCAAGGCCTGAGGAGTATCAGCATCACCACAGAGTGTGCACCACATATCACTAGCCTGGAAAAGGTCAAAATTGAAATGTCTTTTCTATGCCTGTCTGTGTCCGTCACTGCTGGCTCAGGCTGAACGAGCAGTGTTGTGGGGCTTATTAGGAAAGATTTGGGACCATCGGTCCTGCGGGTGGACACGGTGCCCCTCAACACGAGGTTTTTCTGCCAGAGCTCCTCGGTGTGTTCCACAGCCCTCCCCAGCAGCCGATTGTCCCTTCTTTCCTCTGGGCGCTCCTGTTCTCTCTTCCTAACCCTCGACTTTGCCTCACGCGTGGGACGTGGAGAGGTCTTGAGACCGAATGAAAGGTTTCTGTTTACATCACAGACTAACCCCTCTGCTTGGAACCTAGGCCCGTCCACTCCTGCCTCCCGAGGACTTCCTCTGGTCCCTGTTCTCTCCTGAGTCATCAGTTCTCCCTCTTTTGTTTTGGTTTTACTTTTTTATTTTAGATTTTAAATTTTTAATTATTATGGGTACATAGTAGTTGTATAGGGTATGTGTGATTTGTTTTGTTTTGTTTTGGTTTTGAGCCAGGGTCTCACTCTGTGTCCTGGGGTAGAGTGCGTGGCGTCAGCCTAGCTCACTACAACCCGAAACTCCTGGGCTTAAGCGATCCTCCTGCCTCAGCCTCCCGAGTAGCTGGGACTACAGGAACACACCCCGATGCTCGGCTAATTTTCCTATTTTTTGTAGAGATGGGTCTCGCTCTTGCTCAGGCTTGTCTCAAATGCCTGAGCTCAAGAGATCCTCCTGCCTTGGCCTCCCAGAGTACTAGGATTACAGGCGCGAGCCACTGCGCCCGGCCAGTATGATGTTTTGATACAGGCATACAATAAGAAATAATTAAATCAGGGTAATTGGGGTATCCGTCTCCCTCTTTGTTGATACGTTTCTATCAGCACACAGTATGCTCCACCATCACTGGTTTAAGCAGTAGCTTCCTTGGCCCCAGGTCCCCTTCCTGCAGCTGCCCCTTTCTCAACTCCCACACCTCACGTGAAAGTGTTCCGCTCCCAGGCCTGGAGCTGCCGTCACCACCATGCCCGGAACCTGCTCCCATCAAGGTCACCGAAGAGCTCCATTTTGCCAAATCCAGGGTCCTTTTTACGTGTTTTGGTTTATTTGACCTCTCAACACTGTCGACCACTCCTTCCTCAGAACCATCCTTATTGCAGTTTCTATGGTACCAACACTCCTAGAGTTTTCCTGCCTCACTTGCTCCTTCTCAGGTTCCTTTGCTGACTCTTCTTCCTGCCTTCTAAAGCCTGGCATGGCCCTGGCCCTACCTGTGCCCTTCCTTTCCTCTGTGCTCCCTGAGTGGTCACTGTGGCCTGTGACTCTGATGACTGCCCCTGTGCTTGTGCCCAGGCAGCACACCCCCGTGCCCATTGGCTTCTGCATGTGGGCGTCTCACAAGCACATCAAGCATGACGTGCCAGGACCTGCTTCTCCTCTGTTCTCACCCTTGTAAATAAGTGGCACCACTGTCTACCTGTTGGTTGTTACTTTGATTTCTGTTCTTCCTCCCATTCAGTCCATCAGCAAGTCCTTCAGGGTCTGTCTTCAAGATAGATGCCGTACGTACCCACTTGTTTTCCTCCCTGTCGCTGCTGTCCAGGCCTGCTGCAGCCACCTGCACGTCATCTCTCAGCTGAGCTACCGTGCTCACGCCCTGCACGTCATCTCTCAGCCGAGCTACCGTGCTCACGTCTGACCTGGGCTCCCCCACCCACTTCGACCCCTTGCAATCTCTTTCCACAGCAGCCTGTAACTAAAACGTAAACCCTCTTACTGCTCCCTTGCTTACACCCTTCAGTATGTTTACATTTTGCTTAGAATAAAACCCAGAATGGAATATCTGGTACTGTAGTTCCTGTTGAACTCCTTTAGGGCACTAATGATTGTTTTCCCTCTACGATGAGGTAATGAGCCTGTCGCAGGAATCAGCTTGTTCACTGACCTCTCTGAGTTGAGTTGTGACACGTGTGTTCCTTTTAGAGAACTATCTGGAACTCGAGAATCATGGCACCACTGCCGCCAAGTGGCATCTGTCATCTCTAGCTCCACCTTACGTCAAGGTGAGTCATGATGTTTAAACTTCATGCATGGTGTTTAAAAAACTGAGTATGAGCATAGGTTATATTATTGGTTATTTGTTCCACTAATTCGTTTGCTTGATTTTCTCTGTAGATGGGGATGATACATGCCCAGAGTTTTTCAAAGGGTGGTTTTGAGAGTCACATTAGAGAGTATGTGTGAAAATACATGCTTGTTACATTTATTTATTTATTTATTTATCTTTTTTTTGGCCCTGTAAAGTTCTCTTAGTATGCTTGTTCCATTTGATGCTGTCTTCTAGCCCTGATTTTTATCTGGAATAACTTTATTTTGAAAAATATTTACAAATTTTATTACAGAGGATTGTGTGCGCACATGCACGCTTTTCTCTCCCATATTCTGAGTGCTGTTATATGTTTCCAGCCCGTGGAAGCTGGTGCAGGAGACAGGCTGAGCACTCTTTGCCATTGAATGTTAACCTGCCCAAGTGGGGTGGGTTTTTCCTTTGTGTTGTTCAGAACACTCTGGCCTCTTTGCCATGTATTTTGTGTGATGGTAACAGTTTTGAGCCATAATACTAAAAAATGTGTGCAAAAGATAGTGGCTGGACTTACTGCAAAGAAACAAAGAGCTGGTATTGCAAAGCACATTAGAATGCACATTAAACGGGGTTTTCAGGGTCTCTAAGGACAGTAATTTGACCTTGTGAACAGCATCATAAGATCACTGTAGCAAGGGAGATGATAACAGTCACCACATGTGGTGGTGACAGCATGATGGCCCGTGCAGGGCTCATGTAGGTAGCAGCCCCACTCCTGGGAATGCACCGAGCTCTCCTTGTCCCCTACTGAATAGGTTCCTGGATAGCGATAGGGGCAATGGCGTCCCTGTGGAATTGATCCATTGACGTTTATGTTTTTACATGGTTACTGTGCAGGGAGTGGATGACAGTGGAGATGTTTTCAGAGCTACCTATGCAGCATTCAGGTGTTCTCCTATTTCTGGTATACTGGAAAGCCATGGAATCCAAAAGGTAAGTTTTGGCATTTTCTTTGTAGCCAGTTGGTAATAACACAATGTTAATCGTCCAGGGGTACGTCATTTGATTCCACCTATTTTAGTTTGTTTATCTAGAGTGGTGCTGCTCACAGAGCCTATCTGCCCACAAGAGAAAAACATGCCTCACACTTGTACTGTGCTGCAGCAGAAAGTCTTGCTGTGGGAAAATTGTCAGCTAAACAGAAACACACCATGCTTAGTGATAAAGACAGACTGCCAGTGCTTGCAGCGCACTTCACCTGCTGCCTAGGCTATAGTTGTGTCTCCCAGCCACAGCCAGAAAAACCTACCACTCAATGTTCGTGGCATAGTCAGCAGTATATCTTCACGAGGACAGATCTCTCCAGCTACTATGACCCTCTTAACTTTTAATTTATATCTAGACCTGACGTAGTCCCTTCAGTGTCTACTAGTAATCCTAGTTATCCACTTGGCCTCAATAATATACTTTTTTATTTTAATTACTGAGACTCATTTAAACTGTAGCTCTTATGTGATATTGGCCCATTTATTCAGACATTCAGACTTCTGATAAATTCTATAGTGTAGCTATGCACTTAAAACTAATTGTAGAAGAATCTCGGAGCAGCTGTAGTAGTTGTCACAAACTCTGTGCACTGGGTCTGTGTAACAGGCTTTTGGAGGGGTTCTTACTTTTTTGGAAAGATGTACAGTTCTACCAGCATAGTTTATTTCATTTCCCAAACTGCGACAGAAGTCAAGCAGTAGAACAGGGAATAGATATGTTCAACAACAATTCAGCATGTGAGGAGAGATTGCAAAAAGAAACCCTGCAGGAAAGACACCCTGTGTCCTGGATCAGAAGACCTAACGCTGGAAGGCAGCAGCACTCCCTAAATTGATCTACACATTCAGCACAGTCTCAGTCAAATCCCCAGATGAATTTTTGTTTGTTTTGTTTTGAAATTGACAGGCTGACCCTAAAATTCATATGGACATACAAGGGACCCAGAATAACCAAACAATCTTGAAACAGAACGAAGTTGGAGGATTTACACTTCCCATTTTCAAAACCTACTCCAAAGCTACACTACTCAAAACAGTGTGGTATTAACATAAGGATAGACAAATGCAGTTTTATAGACATATGGAATAGGATTGAGAGTCCCAAAATAGACCCATATGGTCAATTGATTTTTTTGATAAGGGTACCAAGACAATTAAATGGAGAAAGAATATTTTCTAACAAATGGTGCCTGGGGCAATTGGATAGCCACATGCGAAAACAATAGGGTAGATCCTTGCCTATTCTATATAGTACTATATACAAAAATTAACTCATAATGGACCATAGACTGTAAATGTAAAAGCTAAAACCGCAAAACCCTTAGAAGACAACAAGGAGTAAATCTTCATGACCTTGGGTTAAGCATTTGTTTCTTAAGTATGACACCAATAAAGCACAAGCCACAAAAGAAAAAAGAGATGATTTATCAAAATTAAAAACATTTGTGCATCAAATGACACTGTCAAGAAAGTGAAAGACTATCCACAGAATGGGAAAAAATACTTTCAAATCATATATTTGACAAAAGACATATCTAGAATATGTAAAGAATTCTTACAACTCAATTAAAAAAGGGACTCAATTTTTAAAATGAGCAGAGGATTTGAATATTTTTCCAAAGAAGCTTCATTATACAAGTGGCCAATAAATATATGAAAAGATGCTTAGAATTACTAGTCATTAGCAAAATGCAATCAAAACCAGAAATGAAGTATCACTTAATACTCACTAAGATGGCTACGATTTAAAAAAAAAAACAGTCCAGGCATGATGGTTCACATCTGTAATCTCAGAACTTTGGGAGGCCAAGGCAAGAGGATAGCTTGAGGCCAGGAGTTCAAGTCCAGTTTGGACAACATAGTGAGACCCCGTCTCTACAAAAAAATAGAAAAATTAGCCAAGCATAGTGGCACGCACCTGTAGTCCTAGTTACTTAGGAGGCTGAGGCAGGAGGATCGCTCGAGCCTGAGAGCTTGAGGCTGCAGTGAGCTATGATGACGCTACTGCACTCCAGCCTGGGCAACAGAGGGAGACCCTGTCTCAAAAAAAAAAAAAAAATTGAAACAGTTGTTCAAACAAAAACTTGCACACGAGTGTTCTTAGCAACATTATTAACAGTAGCCCAAATAGGTGGAAATAACCCAAATGTCCATCAACTAATGGATGGATAAACAAAATGTGATATCTCCATACAATGAAATATTTGGCAATAAAAAGGAATGAAGTTACTGGTACATGCTACATCCAGATGGGTGGACCTTGAAAACATGCTAAGCGAAAGAAGCCAGTCACAAAAGACCACGTATTATATGATTTCTTATGGGAAATGTCTAAGACGGGCAAATCTGTAGAAACAGAAAGTAGATTAGTGGTTGCTGGGGGCTGGTAGTGAGGGTGGAGAGTAGGGAGTGACTGCTAATGTTATCCAATTTCTTCTTGGATTGTTGAAAATATTTTAAGATTAGATTGCAGTGATGGTTCACACACTTGGAATGCGTAAATTTATGTGTTCTTTTATGTAATGGTCGGTCAGTTGTGGCCACAAGAGGAGATAGAGGAGAGGCACAAGAGCACGAAGTGTATCATCCTCAAAGGTTTCAGAAAGGAGGTGACTGCATGCCATGCAGGGTCATGGGAAAGCACCAGGGTGGTCAGATGGCAGAAGGCAGGCACGAGAGGAGAGCTGAGACCACAGCCTTTGTTGGGGTTTCTACAGGAAAGGCAAGGCAGGGCAGGGTGGACAGTTTAGGACTGGCTAGTTCGAATAATTTTTCGCAGCCTCTAAGCCAAAGGGGTGGTCTCTGGTTGCCTGGTGCCTGGCCCTGGAATGTGTAAGGCAGAGGGACTTTGCCTCCTGGGAGTGTGGGCCCACGGCAGAGGTGTGGCTCTGCCCTGGTTGGTTTGAGATCAGAGTCATGCTCCTGGTTGAGCCCTTTGCTGTCTCTGAGAGTTGGCTAACCCAGCCAAAAAGGTTTTTTAAGATGCCAAAATATACAGAAAATAAAAAGTAATAAATAACACATATGGTATGTGAATTGTATTTCAATAAAGCTGTTTTTTAAAAAAGGGTGCAGGACTAGACTGACCCCCAGGAATTTCTCCTTTTCATACAACACTTAACAAGAAATGTGAGCCCCATGAGATCTTTCATTTTTGTTGTGTTCATCACTGTATATCTTGCACCAAAGTAATTATTTACCACATCATATATACTCAATAAATCTTTGTCAAATGAATTCTAGGTCTGGTTGCTAAATTTGTATTAGGGAAAAAACAGCAAAGCATATTATTCTGAGACCATTTTGGAAAGTATTACCAAATAGCACAATTAGTGATGTATATAGTAGTGTCCAAGAAGGGAGAAAAAAATCAGTTCATTAGTTGCAGCCTATTTTTTACTTTATTTTATTTTTTATTTTTTTAATTTTTCACCTATTTGTTTCTTTGTAGGCCAGGAACAGCCTGTTTTTTAAAGTAAGAGATGTACACAACAGGTTTTTGAAACATTGGTCAGTTTGATATAAAGATTAAATGAGATAATGGACCAGTGTGTACCTAGTATATAATATGCATGAATTCTGGCTTTTTCTCTCCTCTGTCTTGTTTTGTTTTTGGTGTTTGAAGGGGTGTAGTTGGGGTTTTAGGTACTGCCGTCCCCAGGGATAGTTTCACCCCTTCCTTCCTTCTCAGTGTCTGTGTCCTGAGCAGGTGAATCCCTGGTCACACGTTCTCATCTCCTTGGTAGTCCTGCCTTTGCCTCCAGGCTCTCAGCAGCCTTAAGCTCAGGCTTGCTGGGTTATTATTTCTCAGGTTCTGCATGGGCAGAAATTAGGTCACTTAACTGTTTTAATGTTTAAGTCCAGACTGAAAGGTACTAATTCATTGTTATCCTGATTGGTGATCAGTATTATCAACACTAAATTCTGTGATGAAGCTAAAGCTCATAACACTGGTAAACATTATGAAATACTGTTTTTAAATATTATAATTTTCTCATTGAGCTTTTTACAGGTTGTACACATGCAGGGCATGTATATAGCTTTGAGCTGTATAGTCAGGGTTAACGGGCACTGACTGACATTCTGAAGTCAATCATAATACGAGCCTCTATTATTTGGCATCGTGATGCTTGTCCTGTTCTGCCTCCTATTCCCGCCCTCCTCACTGTTAATCAGTCCTCTACTGTCAGGTGGCTGTTGCCAGCCCTTGTCTTTTTACTCCGTGGCCAGCAGAGGGTTCCATCAGCATTGGGAGGAAAGACTAGATTGCGTTTCTGTGGTTGGACCTTCCTCATGTAGGTCTTGGGCTTGACAGCTTTAGTACTTTTTAATTTTTTTTCTCCAAAACATTTACTGTACGTTTTAAGGGGTATGTTGTATAAAGCCTTAAGCAAAAATGTACTTTGGATCTGGTATAGTAACAAGACCACCAGAAATAAAATTGATCAAATTATTTGAATTAGTGGGAAAACTAGCCAATGCAAAAGCATTTGTTCATTTAATTTTTTTCATACCAAAACTTTGAATTGGTAATCTAACTACATGTGTCTAATGATCAATGTCTAAATTTCTCTTCCGGATATGTTTTGTAGGTCTCCATCACATTTTTGCCCAGAGATAGAGGGGATTATGCCCAATTTTGGGACGCTGAATGTCACCCTCTTAAAGAGCCTCACATAAAACATACATTGAGATTTCAACTCTCTGGACAAGTGAGTATTATACTGAATTTAAGTAAATTATTGTGTGTATGTTAAAAACAATAAATGAAATTGACATTAAAAATTGACCTAAAAATGCAGAATATTTTCCTAGTATTATCCTGGTTTCACTAATTCTGCTGTATAGCCCCATAGTCTTAATTTTTTATCTTCTTTATCGATTGGCATGTTTGATGCATGTGACCCATGTTTGACTTAATTATGTAAGATACTGTGTATGTGCTTTTGTGTGTTCATGCGGGCATGTGAGAGAGAAACTAAATAGTACACTGTAGAGAGTCTGCAATTTGGGGGACTTAAAAATTTTAAGTCTCCTTTAAAAAAATTTTAAAGGAAATGGTAGCATTCAAATAGATAAATGTCCATGTATTTTCCTAGAGTGTTTATTTCTCCTCCCCCACCCTGTGATTTTTCCATACAGAGCGCCAAAGCAGAAAATGAGCCTGAACATGCATGCGTTTCCACAGATTCTCTCATTAAAATAGATAATTTAGTTAAGCCCAGAAGACAAGCTGTGTCAGAGGCTTCTGCTCTTATACCTGAGTATGTTGTTTTTGTCACTTAATGAATTTCTTTCTAGTACTTTATTGAGGTATAGTTACATGCAGCAAATGCTCCATGACTTTGCCTGTGAGTTCACATGGGTTACTACCACTCTCGGCAAGATGGAGAATACTTCTCTCACCCAGAAAATTGTTACGTGTCCCTTTGCAACCGAGATTTGTTCTCTTCTGTTCTGATTTCTGTCGTCATTGATTAATTTTGCTTGAACTTCATGTACTTATACACTTTTTGTGTCTGGGTTCTTCTCAACGTGTTTTTTATATTCATTCATGATGTTGAGTGTACCTATACTTTGTTCCTTTTTATCATTTATTATTCAGTTAAACATATCGCAATTTATTCATTTTCCTGTTCACATTTGGGTGTCTTATAATTTGGAGCTATGAACCTTGTTGTATGTGCATTTCTATAGACATATGGATTCATTTCTCTTAGGTAGAAATACCTAGTTTTACGTAAAATTGCTGGGTCACATGATAAGCATGTGTTTCACTTTAAACTGCCAAGTAGTTTTCCCTAAGCAGTTGTACCATTTTACATTCCCATAAGGAGCGTATGAAAGTAGATTCTTAAAAACGTTAAAATGTAAATTAACTAATAATTAGTTCTAATTTAGTTCTGGAGGAAGATGCCTAGAAGAAAAATATATGTTAAATACCTGCAGAATTTAATGTAAATTTGGTCATTTATTTTCTAATAGGAGTGAATAATGCGTCTTGCTCCTTTTTCTAATAGGAGCAAAGAAATTCAAACCCTTTAAAAAAGGCGTTTGTAACACTCTCTCTACGCCATTACTCTTGCTCATCTCACACCTGCTGAGCGCTTGCTGCCTGCCAGGTGCTAGAGTGGGCAGAATTGCCCCAGTCCCGCCTCCATGGCTCCCTGCTGGAGGAGGAGTCACAATCCAGTGACCACACGGGGCATGTTCCATTACAAATTGTGGAAAGGACTGGAGGGAAATGAATGGGAAACGTGACAGATGCAGCTTGGTCTGTGACATCTGGGAAGAACTTTCCTGAAAAGGGACATTGAAGTTGAGGAGGTTAGGTGGAAATGCCTAGGTGAAGAGAGTGGAAACAGTTTCCGGCTGAGTAAAGGACATTTTTGGCCCTTGAGGAACCAAAAGACAACCTCGGGTTGAGAGCACACCTGAAGGGGTGAGGCTAGAGAGGGAGGCAGGTAGAGTGCTGGGCGAAGGAGGTGGGTGCTTTTCTGGAGAGCTATCGGAAGCCATGGAGTGACATGATCAGATTTGAGTCTTTATAGAAAAATCCATTGGCTGTAGTAAGTAGACTAAGTAGAAGGCCTAAGTAGAAGGAAGCAAGGGTAGTTACGGTAAAACAAGTCAGAGGCTATTTTTAATCCAAGAGTAAAATAGTGTCAAGGAATATGAAGAGAATGGACAGATTTGAGAAGTATATAGGAGGGAAATTTGTAGACCTCCACAATGGATTGGATAAAAGGGCATGGGAAGCTCAGGAAATACCAGGGAAAGATCAGGTTTGAGGAGCAAGATCCTAAGTTTAGTTCCATATTTGTGGAGACTGAGACATCTTCGGCTATCCTGAGGCAGCCAGTTGTGTTGTGCTTGAATAGAGAAGGCTGTTGCCCAGGGCTGAGTCAGCTCCAGCATCCCGGGGGGGGGGGGGGGGGGGGTGGGGGGGGGGGGGGGGGGGGGGGGGGCGCCCCCAGAGGCTGTGGGGGTTGGGGGGGGCAGGCCACAGGGGGGGTGGGCACCTGGGGGGGTGGGGGGCCAACC